>JAOWBP010053022.1:0-11881 GCA_028571105.1 Tragopan temminckii
GTGATCTCGATTCTCAAATGTTTCTTGCAATTCTGTCTGATAAATAGTGGGAGACTGCAAATTGAGAATGGTCACAGCAGACTTTGCTTCCAGTGTAGCAAGAAAAATAAATATGTATTAATTATCTTAACTAGAACACCGGCATTCATTCAAATTGTGCTAAATTATACAAGGCAAAACAGCTTCTGTAAGATTATTTTGCTTTTACTTATTGTGAGAAGTTCCCATTGCCATTGCATGTATGTCTGGAAAGAACAAAATAGTTGTATCCAAATTACATCAGATATATTAGATCTTCATTTTATGCCATAATGATGCTGCTTGCAGTAGCTGTTAGGCATATAATCTAACATCAGGATCTTAGAAAGTCACCACTAGCTAGCACCTTTCATTTCCATTTGAGTATTTATCAATTAACCATTAGTTCTAGTAGTAGGTTATCACCTAAGCAAACAGTAATGGACCAAATAAACTGGTAATGAACGAAGACATTTTTTTCTCCTGACCTCCTATGGCACATCCCTCAGATATTCATTCATCATTTTCTTTCAGCCTTTCTCAGGTTCTAGATCTGAGTTTATTCTTCCAGGTGAATTTAAGCCCACTGACAGTAACTTTGTCTTAGTTATTTTTGGTAGACCCCACAGACTTGTGCCAGTGGTGTGTTAACTGCCAGCAGAAAACAACTCCATGAGCATATAGAATAAAGAAAGACTTCTGTGAGAAAAATATGTAGCATATGCTTTCTGCATATGTTGGTGGAGGTTACCTAATGCAATATATGGTACAAGGGAACAGCACACTTTAGGTAGGTCTGAGTAATCCCAAGAAAGTCTATTTCAGTTTTTTGGCACCAGTCTGACAGTACTGAAAATATTTTAATTAGGTGACTTTCATGGCACACACATGTATGCCTACCTTAGAAGTGCTTTTCCAACTTCCTAGCTTTACAGTAGTACAAAATTTATAAAAACTTCTTCCCTTGTTCCTGCTTTCCAATACTAAACTTCTGAGTACAGACACAGACGGTCTGTGTGTTTTTTAATGTTTAATTGATACAAATATTTTAGCAAACAGAGCTTTTACAATTAATTCAAGTGTCTTGTTCTGAGCATGGGAAAGATGATCGCTGCTTCTATCCCACCACCCATGACAAACAAAAATGTAAATCACGGTATGAAACACTTGCAGTCATAAAAAGACCAATAAAGTGTACCAATTCTCAGCTGAAATGGTGCCTTCAGAGTAAAAGATTGTTATGGTATGGATAATGCAAATTTAACAAATTGCAGAGTATCCCATTTTCTTTTTGAAGCAAATCTCTAATTTACATGTTTGTCAGTCATGTGCTTCAACTATTTATAGACTTTTTCCATACTTCCTGCACAGTCATCAGTTAATACCTCCTATCTTTCCCTCGTAAGACAAGACTTCAGTTCTCAAGATGTTTGTTCTCCCTTCTCAAACTTGTTTTCCACTTTGACCTCTCAGTAGTTTTCATCCTGTTTGTAATGAAATTGACTTCATGATTTCAGGACAGTTACAGAAACTGGCTGAGAGCAGACATACTACTCGCTTTGTTGTGTTCTGCCTTCGTGTGAGGATGGTTGTACTAGATGATCTTGTAGGTCCTTTCCAATCTTGTGATTCTATGATTCTATGACAAACACTTCACAAGCTTATTTGATTCTTCCTTTTTAAATTTCCACACAATATTCTGATGAGATTCAGGGTTGGGAAAGTTACAAGGGAATGAAGAAGGGCAAAGGAAAGCTGAACACTGTGCATGGAGAGTGGATCTAATGGAAAAATAAGACGTTGATGTAGCAGTCTCTAGTACTTAATCTTTTCTAGTGATCCAAAATAAGGGTCTGTTCCTGAAAACACAACTGTCAGTGTAGTTGAAATCAAAGAAATGCCTTAGAGAGCTGTGGATTTAATAATTCTTTTCAGCCTTTGGCATGGCAAACTGTAGTGCTCCCAGTCCAAATAATACAAGAGAAACACATGGTTGGGATTAAGATGACAAACAATTACATGTTTTTCCACTACATGGCAACAATACAGCTGGTATTGTATATTGTTCTGTGTTTGCAAAACTGGCTGTCTGGAACCATTAAATGCACCCCACATTGCCTTATCTCTATGGCTTTTGAAGTTAGGGTAACTTTTATTGGGTAATTCTGAAAATTCAATTGCAGTACCTTTGTTTAAATTTGACCATTAGTATAATAGTAATACAGTGGTCTTTTTGTAATTCAATATGAAGCAGATGGCTGGCTCTTGAAGGAGGCTAACATTAAAAATCCAGCCGTAAATCTTAATAATTCACTCCTATTCTGATACCAAATGTATTAACACCACATATTTTTTAGACAATATTATAAAGTGGAGCTAACACAAAGTGGAAAACAGGTATAGTTTCTTTGATTTTTGGTCCAGGATTAAACTGGAGCACAGTGTTGCTGGTAGGGATGTAGTGGCTGGAAAGACCAGAGCAGCAACACCAACGCTGCATGTTCCAAGTGCCATGTGTTAGGTGTTATTTAACTTATACAGAGTGCCAGACAGGATTAAGCCAGACAACAGCTGTACAAGGTCTTTAAGACCTCACCAGTAAGGAAAGGTGTGCTAACAAAACAAACTCCAAAAAATTCCATTTAAAATAACCACAGAATCACAAGAGTTAGATCATCTTTTCCACTCCCCTGTCAGTTGTAGAACTGTCTAGTTCTAAATGACTTGAGCAAAAGAATTTCCCTTAATAAACTATTTCATTAGTAGATTTCTCGGGAAATATTTCTTGAGGTTTAGATAAAGGTGTATTGGTTTTTTTTCTTTTTTTTTTTTGTTTTTCCAGTGAATTTTGTTATACATTTCCTGCCTGCCTTTCCCTTATTATTTGAACATTTCTGGATCTTTCAGGACATTATCATGATTACATTCTACACTAATAGTTAATGGTTTAGGTAAGTTAGTCCTTATCTTTAATTCAAATCTTCTTTGAATGTGTTTCATTTAGGAGTTGATTTGTTTATGCGTCCACTGTCCAACATGTTACTATGTTATTACAGAAGTAGCAGCTATGTATAATTTTAAAGAATAGTCTGTCTCACACCGTAATATGATGAATTATCATTTCAGTCTGTAAAGTTGTTAAAGAAGTTCTACTCCTCATTGAGCTGGAAATGGGGACTGCAGAATTTGACTGCCTGCTCTCTGCATGTTGTAGGTGTTACTTGCACACCTGTGTGGTGGCAAGTGTTAAAAAAGAGATTCTAGTGGATAAAAGATGATACATATCCAAAGAAGAATATCTGTTAGAATGTTTTTTAAAAATATATACTTAGTTCAGATTCACTTTTCCAATTTTTTGATTGTTTATAATATAACTGTCTCACAGTCAATGTCTTATATACCTGGTAGTAATAGTAATGTGCTCACCTGAATGCTTTTTCAGTGTGGCAACCTTTATTATCTGTCTTCTACACAGGTGATTTCTGATCTATCAAATCTGATATATAGAACAGGGTCAGTAATGTAACATTTGACCCCACAGTAAATAGTAAAGGCTTTCTACTTTCCCAGAATTACTTTTGAAAACACTTTGGCTTGAAGTCGTAGACAACATTAGCTTTTTTGCTTGTTTGCTTTCCAAATATTATGGACTTACTTATACTACTCATCCTGGAGAGTACTAAAGGGTATCTGTGGAAAAGATTTTAGTCATTCATTAAATGCAGCATTTTGGGTAACACATACAGTGCAATATCTATGAAGCATTTTAAGAAATAAAACTAATGAACTGAGATTAATATTCTTCACAGAGCCTCTTGGTCCCCCCCCCACACTCAATAGGATTGGGTTTGAGAGTGTTATATATGGGAAATATTCAGAATACATAGTTGCCTTAATTACATTGAGATGTCAGGGTTTCTCTTGAAAAATGTGCTTTTCAGAGGCTTCCTTAATTCTTGGAAAGGATTGGTTATATCAATATACATTGATATAACCTTCTACACCTTAGTACATTCAGTGACTGGGAGTTGACATTACTTTATTTTCAGTTTCTCATTTTAGAGTAGGAAGAACTGAATCACAGTCTAAAGCAAGTAAGAAATAGGCAGGATAAAATTTCTAAGTGGACCGAACACATCTTTTAGGATACAAAAGATAACTCTTCTCCAGGGAGGACTTTTTACCACTCTTGACTCCTAACAAGTAATCTTTTCAAAAGAAATGCTGTATCTTTGTGGTTTCATGAACTAATTCATGAGTATTCAACCTTTTGGCTTGCCTAGGCCTCACTGAATGAACAGGAGTTGTTCTGGGCATCATACACAAAGGTCACTCCAAAAGTAATGCCTCCTATTCATTTCCTTAGAAAATACAACTGATACAAAGATCACAATAATTCTATTTGATAGAGCAAATTCTCAGCAACAAAAAACTAATTTTCAACACAGTCCCCACCACTAGCTATGCTTTTTTGCCAGCATGTGGGTCACAGGTTGGGTATGTCTTAAATTATTCATATGATATGTACATAGATCATACCAGTGTTAATTTGTCCATTATTTTCTATGTAAAATTTATAACAATAATGCACAACCAGAGCAATAATGCAATTAATAGAACAGACTTGTTTCCACTTGAGGTTATAAGTAGACATTTTCATTAGAGCTCAAAGAATCGATAAAAGTCACTCTTTGGTGGTACACTCTTTGCGGGATAAAGAACTGGCTGGAAGGCTGGGCCCTGAAAGTGGTGGTGAATGGAGTTAAATCCACCTGGCAGTCAGCCATGAGTGGTGTTCCCCAGGAATTAGTACTGGGGCCTGTCCTGTTCAATATCTTTATTGATGACCTAGGTGAGGGCAATGAGTGCACCCTCAGTAAGTCTGTAGATAATACCAAGCTGGCAGGAGGTGTCAATCTACCTGGGGGTAGGAATGCCCTAAGAGGGATATAGACAGGCTGGATAGCTAGGCTGAGGCCAATAGGATGAAGCTCAACAGGACCAAGTGCTGGGTCAGCGCTTTGGCCACAACAGCCTCAAGCAACACTACAAGCCTGGGGCAGAGAGGCTGGAAAACTGTGTGGAAGAAACAGATATGGGGGGTGTTGGTGGATGTTCAGCTGAAAAACAGCCAACAGTGTGCCCAGGTGGCAAATAAGGAATATGGCAATAAATATCAACAGACACTAACACTTTCATCAAAGACATTCTAATTTATCTGTTGAGGTCCAGTGACTTTCATAGGATGATGAGTACATCTGATGCAGTTAAACTACTAGAATACGAGTAATAGGTACTAAGCTGGGGAAAAGAATACTCTCTTCAGAGAAGACATAAGCATTATTTGTTCTGTCAAATGACATCATGAACTTTGGAAAACTATATCCTAAATTCAAATAAGAAAAAAAGTGCTTGTTTGTATTTCCTCTAATTGACTATAATAAAAAGAAAATTAAGCATATTTATTGACCTTTTAAAGAAATTCCAGAGCTTTAAACTAAGTTGACAAAACTTTTCATTCTTTCCTACCTAATGAGCTACAGCACAAGAACTTTTATTTCATCTAACTAAACAGAAATAAAACGGTTAATTCTAACCAGCAGCATTAGCATTTAAGTCGTACCATAATGTTTCTTTTTTTCTCTCCAATGATGTAAAAAATACTGAATTAATCATAATTTGCCTTTTTGTTTGCTGATAGACAGAGTCATTACATGAAAATCCTCAAAATCGCTCACTACTGACATAAAAACAGCTCCCAAAAGGAAGAATTAAAGGAGATGACCCATATATATTCCAGCCAATCTACACAGATCTCAATAGCAGTGCTGGAGCTGTCAAGAGGTCTGAACAGTTAGTGAAACAGTTTGCCAAAGAGCCAGATGCTGCTGTTGGAAAAATATCAACAGTGCCTCATCTATATGGCCCTCTGCGCTGAAAATGAAGACAAGGCAGCAAATAAAGAAAAAAAATCTACCTACGAGCTTTGGTCCCGTTGAGAAATGTAATTCAAATTACAACAACAGTGAGATAAAAACAGGGCCATTGTTTTCTTGTTCTCTAGATGTAAAGGATATTCCATGTGGATTAAGAGATAAAGATCATATTATCACAAGGTTTTGGATTTTGGAAAGGTAGGAGAAAAGGAGAAAATATACAGCTGCAATTTAGTTTCTCTGAATATGGCAACATATTCCCAGCTCTTGAAAAATAAACTCTTTGAAAGTTCTGAATCAGTGCATAGCTCAGCAGCTCAGCAATGGTATTAAGCCAAAGAAGCCACATTCAACACTAAGAAACTGTACCCTGGAGTTTAACAAAAAAAAAAAAAAAAAAAAAGTTTAAATCAAACATTTTCCTGCAAGGTTGGCTTCTTGTGACTCTCTGAGTCATCTCGGTGGATCTTCTTAAATATATTGAAAAGAAACGGATGAACTGTTTAAAGATTAGTTCAGGAAACGGGTTAGAGAAAAAAATACAGTTAAGAAAACAGCAACAATGAGTTAGATGTTTCATTAAACATTAAACATTAAACAATGTGCTCCATGGTATAGAGCAGAGACTTGAGATAATACTAGAATTAAAAAACTGTTCAATTCATTTAGAAATTGTATTTTCTCAAAATAGCTTTCAGATGTAGATTTACTGTATGTAGGTAAGCTCTGATGCACTTATATCTCAAAGGCTTAAGCAGATTTTCAGAGAAAAAATGGATTGTTGTTGTGATACTCTGAAAACTAGCAGACTGAGTATTGATGGGGCAGACAGTGTAGAGCTCTCTCTTCACTGATACGCTGGGCAGTGCCAGCTTGCACAAGATGTCAGAGTCTTGGATCTCCTATGGATCTCCTTCTGATCCATAAAGACAAGCATTCACAGTGAAAAGGAAAACTGTGAAAATTTACATATGGAAATATTTTTAATAGTCTGATTGCTACAGAAATATGGTAATGGCCAGCACGTCCAGATTTGTTTTGTGGGCATACAACTCACTAACAGTCTTTCAAGATAGTGATCATTAATGACTGCTGTCCCTATCTTACTTTTAATATGTGCCTTTTCTGCTACGCTGGGCACTCATCTTTCAAAAATGAGAAGTTCATCTCCTCAGAGCCTTTTTTTCTGGCTGAACAAATCCAACATCCCCAATTTTTCCTCACAGGATCGGTGTTCCAGCCCTCTGATCATCTTCTCTGGATCCTTTCCACAAGCTCCACACCTTTCTTGTGCTGAAGGCCTCATGCCTGGACAAAGTTCTCCAAATGGAGCCTCATGAGGGCAGAGCAGAGGGGAATGATTCCTTCCCTCACCCTGCTGCCACTCTTCTTTGGATACCTTTGGCTTTCCAGGCTGCAAGTGTACGCTGCTGGCTCATGTCTACTTCTTCACCCACCAGAACCCCCAAGTTCCTCTCTACTGGGCTGTTCTCAAGGAGTTCTTCTCCCAGTCTGCTCGCATATTTGTAATTGACCCTGACCCAAATGGAACATCTGAACCTCGTTCAGTATATGTGGCCCCACTTAACAAGCATGTCCAGGACCTTCTGGATAACATTCCTTCCTTCTCTTGTGTCAGCTGTACTACTCAGCTTGGTGCCATCAGCAAACTTGCTGAGGCTACACTCAATTCCGCTGTCTATGTCAGTGATAAAGATGTTATAGAGGAACAAAATGGTCCCCTGCGGGAAGCCACTTGCTACCAGTCTCCTTCTGGACATGGAGCTGTTGATTACAGCCCTCTGCCTACAACTATCCAATCAAGTAATGTTTTGCTTGTTGCCCCATTTATCTATCCTACCTTGCCTCAGACTCTAGTCAGGGGAGCTTAGTAACATGGCTTTCACAGACAGCTAGGTGTTGTGAAAGCATTGCACAGAGTCGCTGAGGGATAGTGTACACAACACAACAGGTACAAGGTAATCGGTTCTTATGCACACTGTGCCTCAGTTCCTTGTATATTCCCTACCGTACCAGTGGTTGCAGCAAGAGTACTACTTGAATCCATCCATGATTTCAGATGGAACTTAAAAAATGAAAGGAGGAAGGCAGAAGGCTGGAGAAGTTGGAGGTATGTAATGTTTTGGAGAGGCACACATTGTAGTACACTGACACACACACGCACAAAAAAAAAGAAAGAGTACTAGCAATTTGGATAAGTGTAGCATGCTATAGACTGTACAGCTCAAACAGGAAATGGAATGGGTCTCCAGGAAAATAGACATTGTCAAAGTAGCGTTTTCTAGTATAAATTAGGATCTTCTGACTGAATTGTGTTTGAAACCTAGTATTGCTACTTCTGCATTTGGTTTCTAAGCCAGCTCCGCTAATTTACAATCATACAGAAAAGGAAGCAAGAGTGTAATCCCACTTCCTTTCGGTAATTTTATTTCTGATTTCTTTTCATTCGGAAGAATATTTTTGAAAGCTCCTTTCTGCATGATCCTAAGAAGTGTTTTAAATTTTGCGCTTCCTGTTTTGCTGGAGAAGTGTTCTACTTTGCTGTAAGTACTAGGCCACTCCACCTCAATTAGAACTAGAATTTTCAGTGCTTATTAGTTCATGAACTCCTAAAAATTAAAAATCTTACTGATGTTCTCTGATTTCAGAATCTGTCTGACTGCTCCTGTCTGGTGTCCGTGTCTAAGTGGTACTCACTGGCCTTCCTCTTGCACCATACAGCGGTTTACTTGGTATTCAGAAGCATTCAAGAAAGCTTGTACACATCCCAAACAAAGCCTGTATTGTATTTTTTTACTGCAGGGATTGACACTTGCAACACATGAAATGGTTTAAGAAACAGCAAAAGACACAGACTGCCTCTGTTTTTAGTCTCTTGTTTTTCACGTAAGGTTTTAGATGGTTCTTTAAGATGCGTAGGAGTAAGCCTGAAGAGTGGAGATATAGGCACGTCTACATCCCTGGTGATGGTGATGGGCAGCAAGCAGCTGGGCACCAGGCCAGGCAGATGGATTCCATTAGCCTGAGAGGCAGCAACGAGGTATTTGCCTTCTCATAGAGAAGTGCAAAAAAACATGCAAACAGTGTGGGTAGGCACCTCCTCTCCCCACCCATTTTCCCTGGTTTTCTAAGTAGGAAGAGGCTTATAGGTTTCTTTAGTGAAACTGTAGTTATATCAACTGCTCCCTCAGGAAAGGAAATTAAGGATGACTTTCTATTTTAAAGCATGTTGTAGGAAAATCTGTGAAATCTCAGATCTTCTTGGAATATTAAAGCCTCACTATCCTTTTTCAATTAGAATGTATCTAAACTTGAAAAACTTGAACTCACATCTCTGGAAAGCCTATTATGTTCTCTTCAAATGCCTCAGTGCCCTCCATGTCCAAATGTCGCAGAATGAAACATTGTCTGTTTTCAGAAACTGATCTGGCAAGTGAGGGAATATTGGAGGGAAAGAAAAGTTGTGTAACTCTTTTCCGCCAAACAATGATTTCCCCAAGGAGTGTTTTATGGCATTATCTAGTGTGTATTCTGTTATTAGCCGGAAGCTAACATTTTCTTTCCTCCATCATTGTTTCTGACAGCCTACTGCATCTGAAAAGTATCAGTTGCAAATGATTGTGCTAAACTCTAAAGATTTGATGCTTTACTTGTTTTTCAGTAATGACTTTACATACAAGCAAACACACACATATATATCATACTATAATACACCAGCACACACACACTTTATAGAAAACAATATTCCTCTTTTGGGTATGCAGTAGCTTCTGAGAGTAGTTGAGTCCTTCACAATTTGAGTAGTATATTCAATATGAAATGGGAGAAGATTTTTCTTTTTCTGGACGAATGTTTGTACAGATGTGAGAAACATTTAAATGTAAATGCTACACTTCTCACCAGACAGCTGCCTTCCACTCTGTTTCTGACATAAAATCTTTATTTAACATTTCCTTTAACTCTATGGGGGATCCATTTTTCTCACAAGGTTACAAACAAGCATTCTATATTTTCTGTAGTCCCAAACATGTCTAAACTACAACAGAGTTAATCTCTGCAAAGGCTGCAAGCTTTCACAACAGATTACAATGCCTGGATGTAAAGATCTAGGGAAAAATGCGAGGCTTCAAAAAGAATAATTTTTTTTTTTTCACTCCCTTTCACTTTCCCCTTCCACTTCCCTTGCCCTTCCCCTTTCCCTTTCCCCATCTCCTTCCTCTTACCCTTCCTCTTCACTTTCCCCTTTCCCTTCCCCTCCGCCTTCCCTTTGTTTAAGAACAGAACATTTCTTGCCCACTTGCAACAAGTCTTTGTATTGTTTGACTTTCTGCTATTTAGAAAGCTGTGGGTGGCATCAAGTGTGATTGGAATTAGTTGTGCCAACAACCAAGGGAAAAAGAAGTGAAAGAACACAATGACTCCTTGAATGGAAGATATTGCCTTAGTTTATCCGCCTTGTTTGTTTTATTAATTCAAGCTATTTTTTGCTTCATATTATTATAAAATAGGTAGGGAAAATTATTCTCAGAACAAGCTAGATCTGGTCTGTTTAAGCAATCTGTTGATGTTCAGGATAAATTTATTGCCAATTCAGCTATGGAATTAAAAACTAAGAATTAAGATCAAGGAATTAATGAGAAGAAGATTGTAAGAAAGCAGAATATCTCACCTAGGAAACATCCAAATGCTGAATTGAGTAGTGTTTTTCTTATCAGAATACCTTATTTGCTAAGTGTCTTAGTAAACATTCTCTTGTGTGTTCTTTCTTTCAGTGCTGTGTCTGCTATAGTTCAGTGCTATTTTGAAGTAACTGAGTGATGCTTCATGCTGCTAAAAAAGTCAGGTGTTAAACTGTACATTGTCACAGCTATGTATATTTATAGTATCTCCAGAGATAGTATGGAGGAGTTATTTAATCCTAAGAATAATCTATGGAGCACCACCATCTTCTTTGTTTAAAAAGTGATATGCATCTGTTGATACTGGCAAGCTCTTTGATTGGCAGTGGGAATTAATTTGTGGAGGGTGTTCTGTGTATAAACCCTCATATCTACACAGGTGCACTGAAAGTCAGTAAAAAGAATGAATGATCACATTTGCTAAAACTCATGCCACTGTTTCATAAGTAGGAAATGAAATCGGTGTCAGGTAGTGTTATTCAATAACGTTGCTATAGTTAGAGCTTGATTGTTGTGTATTACAAATCGTATGAAACTGTAGGCTGTTTTTTTTTTTTCCCTTTTTCTACTTCAAAGGTATCTCTATAGAGATATAAGAAATCCTTTTACTAGTATATCAATGGTAAAAAAAGAACCAAGGAGAATTTCCATCCTTTACTTGATGCAGCGGGGAATGTGACCACTGAGGATAAGGAGAAGGATGAGGTCCTCAATGCCTTCTTTACATCTGCCTTTAATAGGCAGATCAGTTATCCTCAGGGCACTTTACAGATGATTTGCAGAGTACACCCCTGGTGATTCAGGTGGAGACAGTTAGAGAGTTCCTCCTCCATCTGGACTGTCACAAATCCATGGGACTGGACAGGCTCCACCCTTGGGTACTGAGGGAGCTGGCAGGGGTGATTGCTGAGCTGCTCTCGGCCATCTACCAGCACTCCTGGTTATCTGGGGAGGTCCTGTCATATAGGCCTGTCAGCCTGACCTCAGTACCAGGGAAAGTTATGGAGCAAATCATCTTGGGTGAGATCACATGTGCATGGCCTTCAGGGGATCAGGCCCAGCCAGCATGGGTTTGTGAAAGGCAGGTCATGCTTGACCAACTTCATCTCCTTCTATGACTGGGTGACCGGCCTGGTAGACGGGGGAAAGTCTGTTGATGTAGTCTACCTAGACTTCAGCAAAGCCTTTGACACGGTCTCTCACAGTATTCTTCTGGGGAAACTGGCT
>JAOWBP010053023.1:0-11880 GCA_028571105.1 Tragopan temminckii
AGGCTGCAATTAGGTCACCCCGCAGCCTTCTCTTCTCCAGGCTGAACAAGCCCAGCTCCCTCAGCCTGTCTTCGTACAAATCTATTCTAAAAAGTCTTGTTCACGTTCTAATGGAATTTTTACCGCTAATCTTAGCATGTCACAATATTAAGTTGCTTCTTTGAGATGGAATAATAGGATCTTCATTTTGTAGTTGAGGAACATAGGCACTGGGAAATCAAAACTTACCTCTTACTTCTGGAAACAGAGTCTGAGTTATCTGTACCTGATCTTCTGCACGTGAGGCAATACATAGCATCTGCCGTGCTCAGTGTTTACTGGTGCTAGCTGCAATAATAGCATGTGCTCAGCACTTCTGGGAGTTGACCTCCAAGACTTAAATCAGGCATCTGAAATATCAGTATACAGTTAATCCTGGAAAAAGTTTTAACTGACTTGAGTGACATCTTTGACAGAGGCGCGCTTATTAAATCACACAGGTTCTTAAATTGTCTCGTTTATTCCTCAGCTTCTCAGACCTGACTTCCTCTCTTTATTTTGAACACTTCTCTATCTGCCTCTTGTCCTTATTTACAGCTGGTTCATTCAGTTGCTTCTGTGTGCTGCTGGCTCCTAAAGCAATATAGAGTGCCATTTCAGGGGAACTGCAGTTCATGTAACAGCCAGGTATCAATAAATTCTTTGGTATTAATTCCTAAAGGTTAGTTACAACATCACTAAACAAATGGCAACTACACTTTTGAGACAGCTGTACCTTGGCTCAATGTAGACAGCCTTTCTTGAGAGAATGTTCCTCAAAAATGCATTGGAGAGCTACATTTGGTAAAAGAGATTAATCATTTCCATGCGTTTTTCCTGATCTTCTAAAAGTGGTTGAAATTCAAATAATTACTTAAAAATATTATTGAGAAACATGTATTGCAGATATGTGGACCTAAGGGTAAAAATTTTTCTAAATAACAATAGGGTCTTTTAGTAGGTATGTCACAACTGTGAAAAGTAACAGCATCTTAGACTTAGCAAAAGCAAGATGCTAATGGATGTTCTCTGATTGAAGGGGGGAAGGTCAAATCTTTCAAACATATAGTTTATATGTACAGAACAGAAGCTACTGTATTTGCAGCCAAGAAAGAAAGAACAGTGTGACAACTGTGGCAAGTCTTCTCTACCATATGTATACGGTTTATTACCTCTTAATATGGGATTTGATATTTCTTCTCTCTCCTGAAAGCTGTCTTTCACGTTATCAGTTATTTTAGATAATCTTCTGAAGGTATGAAGAAGATGAAAAATTGTATTCCTCTTCATAAAAAGCTGCAAAATCTGAATGCATTATTTATTCAACAGGAAATAGAAATTCTGAGTGAGAAAAAGTTCTAGAAAACAAATTATTTCCTTAAAAGTACATATACATACATGCACACAACTGGGTGGTATCAAAAACAGCCTTGTGAGGATGTAGAACCAGTGCAAGAACCAACTCCTGGCAAAATATGAAAATGATGTAGAATATTCAAAATATTATGTGCATTTGTACAACAGCCTCTGCTTGGTTATGTAAGTCTCAGAAAATATCCCAAGATATCCCAAGAATCCATGTCCTTGAGTTTTATAGAATTTCCTGTTAGAGTATGAACTTCCTGAGGCTTTTATTAGTTGTCATTTTCATGAGTAAATGTGGAAACACTTGAGGAAAAAAATGTTTCAAACATTTTCCTAGTACTAAGAAGTGCTAGTATGAAAAAGCATTTTACCTATTAAAATTAAATAATTTACACTTAGTAATAACTTCTTTATGCAAAAAGATGGAACTTGTAACCTAAATTGATCAAATAGAAGATGTTCAGAATATTAGATAAAGAGTTTGATTCTGATCTCTGGGTGCTTTTGTGTACTGTGGGAGTGCAGGAAGTCACTTTTCCAACTCCCTCTCCCAGGACTGATAAACTACTTTGTGCATAACAAATATTCATACATAAGTCCATTGATTTGAGAAGAGCTTCAGCGACTTGTAGAAACTAAAGATTTTGTCATGTAGCCTGATGTATGTGCATACTGGTTTGTTTTTTCCTGTTATCCACAAAGATAATTTTACTATTATAGTGAAAATTTGTGCTCTATAGGAAGGAGAGAAGAGGACCTTACTACACAGATGAAAGCTAAACGTTTTTTAGGTTCTGGTAACCATTTAATATCGTTTCCAGTTTCTGTTAATTTCTTTGGGTTCCCCTTTTGAGTATAATTAGTGGCTTTCTTGCACTCAGTATCTTTTCTATTAATTACCATTAATCACTTTTAATTTATTTATTTTTCATTAATTGTGCTGTAATCTTACTAAATGACACAGAAAGTTCTGCGAATGACAGAATATGAGGCTTGTGATGTGTACTTTTATGAAGCCGTGTACTTTTATGAAAACTTTTCTTTCATTATCTGCCTTAAGTATGCATTGTCTGATGCCTGTAATACACTTGAGTTTCTGCTGTGGGTAACCTTGCAGAACTGTGATGTTTATTTTTACGGATACGGTAAGAAGTTAAATATTCCTTCAAATGTGACTGTATTGTGTCAAGAGGTTGTAATTCCTTGAGGATAAAAGAGAAACTGGGGGCTTAGTACACATACAGATAACCTAATCATTTTTACCAATTTCCTAACTAACTAAGCCATATTTATGTTTGGCTAATAAAAATCTTGTATGCATGTTAGCAATTAAGATTGTTGTTTATTATGGGTACTGGTTGTTCTTTTTAATAGATATAATGCATTATAGAGACAAGTCACTTGTAGCATACCCTAGGAATTGATGCTGGGGCAGGTATAATTTAACCTCTTTATCACTGTCCTGTATGATAGTAGAGTGCACCCTCAGCAGATTTGCAGATAATACGAAGTTAGAGGAGTGACAGATACAACAGAGGGTTGTGCTGCCACATCCGGAGGGACCTTGGCCTGCTGGAGAAATGGGCCACTGGAGAAATGGGCAGGAAGAAATCTTGATAAACTGATTAAAGGGAAATGCAGTCCTGTGCCAGGAAAGGACTAACCCCACGTACATGTTGGAGCTTGACAGAGTGGAAAGCAGCTCTGCAGGGAAGAACCTGGCAGTCCTGGTAGACAAGTTAGTCATGAACTAGCCATGAGCCTTTTGCAGCAAAAAGAACAACAACAACCTTCTGGTCTGTACAGGTGGAGAGTTGCCTGCAGTTCAAGGGAGATGATCCCTCTCATCCACTCAGCACTGAAGAGACATATTTAGAACACTGGGTACAGTTCTGGGCTTCCCCATATAAGAAACATATGGGCACAGTTAAGGATGGCTTAGAAACGGGAAGCTCAGGGATAAAGGGAAAGAGCTGGGACTTCTCCATACTGGAGAAGGCTCAAGGGAAATCTTGGAGGGAATAGGAGTGAAGTAGCCAGACTCTGAAACAGGTTGCCCAGTGAGGTTGTGGATGCCCCCTCCCTGAAAGCATTCAAGGCCAGGCTGGATGGGGCTTTGAGAAACCTGGTCTAGAGGGAGGTATTCCTGTCTATAGAAGGGGAGTTGGAACTAGATGATCTTAAGGTCCCTTCCAACTCAAACCATTCCATGATTCTGCGATTCTTTTCCATGGTGTAAGAGGCCATGGATGCAAACTGAAGTATAGGAAACTCCACTTAAATATTAAAAGAAAAAAATACATATTGTTTGGCAGTTCAAACTGGAACAGGTTGCTTAGAGAGATCAGGGAGTCTCCATTCCTGGAGATAACTCAAAATCTACCTGGATGCAGACTCTGTTTGACCCTACTTTGAGCAGGACAGTAGGACTATCTGTCTACAGAGGTTCTTTCCAACCAGTTATTTTATGAATCTGTGATAGTTGGTTTTAAAATCACTATTCCTGTCTTTCGGACTTAGCAACTTTACTGATAGGGAAACTGAGATTGAATTTTTTGAGTGTGATATGGCTCAACATACTACTGTTTTTCAGTAGTTGACTGGATTAAACTCTTCCCATTTCAATATCTTTGACAGTCTTTTCTGTTGATTTCTATTTGTGTCAGTTTATACTTCTTTTTTTTTTTTTTTAATTTGCTTTGACTATCATAAAGTATAGAAAGGAAGTAATCAACAGTAAGAGCATACAAAAGAAGAGCAAAGCTATGTTGGGATGAAGTTAGTGTCAGCAAAGTGCTGAGTACTCTTATTGCTGGCAGTACTCTCCAAGTTTGCTTTAGGACTGTAATAGTATGGAAATGTGAATATTGCCAACTTGCCACCCTATTGGTTTTACATCCACAAGCAGTGAAATCTTTTCCACCTTTGCAGTGTGATATGCAGGATGATTCTTGCAAAAGGTTTCTGAACAAACAAAAAAACGAAGGCCAATTTGCTACCTCAGTGCCCCGGAGCAAACATGATTGTATGTTAGACTGGCACCTTATTTCCACCCACTTCCAATGTAATATAATGGTTGTTCTCAGAGCTTCTATGACCAATGAAAAGCATAGGTAGAAAACTAAAACGCTTGATGTTGCAAAAGCTACTCAAAGTCTACATGCTGTCCTTACCCAACTTGTATGAGACAGTGTCACTGATGTAGGGAAGACAAAAATAAGCCATGTATTTCTTGTTCTTAGAAACAATCCAGAAGCTTGGGCAGCAAAGGTGTATTCTGTTAGGCTTTCTAATACACCCAGATTGCCCTGTGTGGCATAAGAGCCAGGTGTCAGTAACCATGAAGAAATGTAAGCATGTTTTGTTATTACTATTAAATAAATACATAAAAGGGTAGTTGGAAGAATAAGGAATAACTCCTAACCTCAGGAACCAGTTTCACCATTCCAAAGTGATGAGAATGCAAATCACATTTTGGGAGCTTGAAATGTTATCAAAGATACTTTATTTCTGGTGAAAATATCTGGCAGAAGTCTCTATAAAGTTTTACATTGCGGCATCAGTCAAAACTTCTGATAAATCAGACTCTTTAGATCAAAGAGCAACATGGACACTACTGATACTAATACCAAATCAGAAACTAAAAAATTCAGATGTGTGAAAACAGGCAAATTTGATTATTTTGTTGAAGAAAAGTAAGTGACTCTTGATGAGTGTAAGTAGCTTTTGAGGGGAGAGTTGTGCATTGCTCTGTAGTGTCAGTCATCCATCAGGCTGCAAGGAGTGGTATCAGGTATTGTTTCATCACTTGTCTAGGAGATGCGGATGCTACTCTGCCAAGAATATGCTTGTGACAGTAAAATACACTGTTTTCAATTTGTGTATTAAATATTGCTGCTTATATATGGAGTAAGGAATCTGAAGACTTGTAACATAGGTAGGTTGTTTTTTTTTTTTTCTGTCTTGAAAATAGCCTTTTTATCACCAAGAAAAAAAATTATCCAAACCTGTAATCCTCTGTTTAGTAATCTCTTGTGACCAAAAGAGATTGATGGACATATGCAAACTAGAAGGGATGCAGAACTCCTTCCCTCTTCTCCATCTCAATCCATCTGTGCACATATTTTCATTTGGTAAAATGTAAGAAAAGTTACTTTGGGATTAACTTCAGCAGTCAAACCTTGATATTCTTGTCTGAATTGGAAATGAAGGGACCAAAGTAGTGTTCTCTTTTTCAAGAACCTTGCTGTGGTGTATTAATGTTCCAGTTTTTCTGGTTAAATAATATAGTAAATGGTGATTGGCAGACCTGAGATAACGAAACAGCTGACCTGTGCCACTCGGGGCAGGTAACATTCAACTTGCACCTCAGCAGTGTGTTAGGTATGCCTTTTGCTGGACCCTGAAGTCTGTCTTGATCTGAAGTGCTGTTCAGCAGCAGCAGAATCGCTTAGGGACACGTACAAGTCAGGCAACTGATGAAGTAAATTCAATCAGCTTTCTGTGCTATGCTCTTGGACCTTTGGGAGAAAGAAGCAGTGACCTTTACAATGAATACTATAGTTAAAATATACAGACTTCCTGCTGGGAGGCATAGTGTTCAAATTGAAGCTATATGGAGGCTTCCTTTTTAAGACCAAGGGCAGTTTAAGCTCGTTTGAGGCAAAGAGAACTGAAGTAAAGACTAAATTAAATTAAACCCAAAGGAAAGACGATAGAAAGGGAAACAGAGCATTGGAGAATGTCTGTTATGGGGGTGGTTGTTGAACTATGGGACTGACTTAGTAATTAAACACCTCCAACCAGTCCCCTCTACATGAGTTTCTCTTCTGCATAAACCAATGTGTACATTGGTTATTATTGATTATTACTGCTATGACTATCCTCATTATTGAGAGGTATACTTTACCCATTGATGTGCATCTCTTACCTCCTCACATTCCAAAAAGGCAGCTCTTCCACTCTGAGCAGGATGTAGTTTCTTGTCATGAAATGTGTGTGTTTTCCTTGGCTGCTCTGTGGGACTCATCAATGACTTTTGACTGTTACTCTGACTGTTTAAAACATTCAAAGATTCAAACTTGAAGTTGTCTCCCAAACTTGCATGATAGACTTTCTTTACATGCCTCTTTCCTTTCCAAACAAGCTAGCACTTTGCATGAAGAGAACTGTTGTTTGTGTGGGTTTTTTTTACCTGTCCTGTTATATAACTGGAGAGAAAAGGCAGACAAATGCCTACATCACTCTCCATCATATGTACAAATGAAAATTATGCTAATGATCTTTTCTTTCTCACTTTCTCCTCATTGCTCTCCTCCTTCCCAGTCCCTCCATATGCCTGTGCTTGGCATCTGCAGAATTCTAAGCCAAAGTATTGAAAATGACGTATATAGTCTTCATTTTTTTAGCAAGGTGTTCATCCTAGCTCTTGTAGTTTTTTAATACAGGTAAAAGCGTGATGAGTACTTAATGTTTTGTGTTTCAAAGAATTAAGATACAGAGTGAGGTTAAGTGACTTAATAAATAGAACTATGGGTTCAGCAAAATGCTTAGCATATGCTTGGATAGTTGCCATAATTTCTTTATGAAACAAACTTATCCTTTAGAGAGAGATTTTCTAGTGCTCTGTTTTCTCCAGATGTTTCTGAGAACATAATTCTGTACAAATGAGTTTGGATTCTGTTGTGTGCCATTAAAGATGAATGGAAAGAAGGTTTGAGATTTTTACATGTTTATGAGCACTGGAAAATTGTTAGAGAATATTAACATTTCTCAATCAGTCTTGCATTTCATATAAAAAATATAAAATTAGCAGTTTTGTTGGTGTTTTTTTTCTTCCTTTTGAAAACCTCTGTGTAGTAATAAGAGATCTGCTCCTGTCAGAACGAAACAGAAGAAATTCGTTATGTAAGTACTGAGTATCTGCCTTGGGTAAATTACAGTGAGTTTAGTGGCTCCAGAAAATAGAATAATGTCTTTGTTTACTTTCTGCATGTTTAATTGTATCTTCAAATAGATAATGCTGCTTGATATTTAATAACGTGACTACTTGATGTGTAGCTTCAGTATATTTTACAATTTTACCTTGTAGCTACAACAGTCATTTAGGTTTAGTCATAAGAAACAGAGATTTATGTGGAGCTATGTCATTTGAAGAAAAGGATAAGTAATCAAACATAAAAATATTGAATCCTGAAATCTTTCCTGAACGGCAAAACAGTAGCATTTTGCTTGAATGCCCATGAGTTACTCATACAGAGCGCAGTTCTGGCTCATAGTAGAGCAATTCTGAACAGGGCAATAATAATCTTTTTTCCAGCACGGCCTCATTACTTGAATGAAATACACTTGTTAACTTATACAGATAGAATAAATGCCGGATAATCATAGGATCTGCGGTGGTTCTAATCTAGACTGACAAGCAGTTGTCTTGGTTATGAAAGCAATTCTGGAAATTCAGAGGTAGAGTCAACTATCAAAATTATTAGAATGAAAAATATGAACTCTGTGAAGCAATTTTGTTGAGGTATTAATTGCTATTTGATTTAGATTTAATACGTGTTTTAAACCAAATTACTTCTGGCACTGCTGATGTTATTTGAGATCCCACTGGCATGACTCTAATCAGGATTTTATAAATGTGCATATTTGAAAGTGGGATAATGCAAACCCTTTCTTTTAATAAATGTATGAAAAACTGCTTAATCTACCTGTATGAACAGAGGGTAACTGACCGATGCTGCCTTTTAAGTCTCTTCTGGCAAAATTGTTGAAACACTCTTTGAGAATGATTAATGCAGTGGTAGTGATGGATATAACATCCCGGAACTTCAATCCCTTTGAATTACTGCTGCATTTTTGTTAAAACTATTTCTGAAAGCTTTAATATATATCTTGTTGCTACTAAATTGCTCTTCATTTAGAAGACTTAGTGTTAGTTCATTGCCTAAACGAGACTGTAAGTCTAATTTAAATAACCATCAGCCTCTTTCTTTTCACTCTGGCTTGCCTAGAAATGAAAAATAATGTGCGTTTTTAGGGTGTTTTATGCTGTCTCTGGATGAATTTAATATAGTGGTACTACAAGAATAGATTTGCAAGCTGTTTATATCCCAAAGTTAAATTAGGATTTTTTCAAAATACCTGTATGTTAAATTCCATGTTGCTTAATAGAAAATGTATTCTTACCAGTGACTCACCAATTAATTATATTCATTGTTTTGCATAAATAGAATTCTTTATTTGTTTTTGTTTGGCTTTGTTTAGTTGTTTTTTGTTTTGGTGAAGCATTCTCTGAACATTTGAAAACATAGAGGTTTCTCAGCAACCGGGGGAATCTGTTATGTTCATTTTTGGATCTCAGCATTTTGCAGTCCATTTTTTTTGCAGTCAAAATTCTTCTGTGCTAAGTTAGGTAGGTCTGCCTTAGGGATGCAGCCTTTGTACTCCAAACAGGCCTAGGATTAAATGATTAAGGCAGTTTCCTCTTTCCAAAGTGTCCTGTTCATGCAGTTTTCCAGGTCCCAGAGGCAGAAGGAGCTAGCAGGCTTAATGTGCATTGGAGCCTCAGTCTTTCACATGGCGTGACAGAACTACTGAACAAAGTAGAAAGAACTGTATTTATCCTGGTGATGTGAATTTAATAGGAAACAGTAGCACAAAGCACAAAAACGAAAAAGACCCTACAAAGTTGCTCTGACAGTCTGTTTTAATATACAGTGCTATCATGTTTCATTGAAAATCATGAATTGTAGACTATTTTCTGCATTGAGACTAGTAGATTACAGACCTGTTGGTTTTTGTTTAATTTTCATTAAGATATGATGTATTTGTGAGGACTCTTGCATAAAGATTATTAATTTGCAGTTCAGTTATTTTCAGCATCTATCTTAAAAGAGCTGAGATTGAAGTTTTTTCTTGCTATAATTGTTAAAGCAATAGATAATTGACCACATAAATTGTCTCTTTTATTTGTGAAACTTTCAAGTTTTGCATTTGAGTTTAAAAATCATTTTTGTGAATGCTACTAAATATAATAAATTTAAAAAAAAATGTAGATGTCTCTTCTAATATATTCAGTAAAGAAATGTTCATTTGATATTAATGTGTTACTTTTAGGTATTTTGAATGAAATAGCCGTTCACAATTTGTGTGGAGCAAGCACTTGTTGTTTATCATACAGTATGCTTAGAGGGACATGTTAATATAGAAAAGGAAATATGGTTCATGCACTCTCCCATAAAGGTGCCCACTGTCATAGCCGTGTAGCTTCCTGAAGATGCTATGCAGTGAGTCAGAGAGGAGGAGGACTGTGAATCACAAATAAAGAAAGAGAAGCTGGCTGTATCGATGCAGTTAAAGTAGAAACATTTCTGTATTTGTTTGTGAAATGGTAAATAAGACTGATTCTGAAGAAATGTTCTTTATTGCACTTAGCAGTTGCTGAAATAACTGGTTTTAGAAGGGCTTTGTAGGTTTAGTTTGGTTTTCCTTTCCTCTATATTTTATGTTTAACTCTCTTCATTTTTATTTTCTCATTGCCTGTGAATTGAACTCTTCTTATGCTTGAATTTATTACTTTGATTACCATTAATTTATGCTCAGGCTTGTATCAACTAGGTGACTTCTTGTTTGCTGAAGAGAGGAAAGACATGCTCTCTTGAGCTGTATATCTTCCTGTGGAAAGTAAACAAATAATGTTTTTTAGTCTCTCTCTACTCCAAACATTACTTTTTCCTTGGAAATATATTTTTCACAGAAAGACTATCGGAAAAAAAAACATCTTTTTTTTTTTCCTTTGAGCTCTGATAGGGAATGTGATACTGGTGATTTCTGTAGGATTGCTAGAGTTCTAACATATCATTAGATACATTGCACTTTGTGAGTTTGTAACGTTTAAGAGAAGTCAGTCATGATCTTTATTTATACTAATATACATATACTTTGTAGATGTGTTGTAATAATGATAATAAAGGCTTTCTATTATGGAACTCCTTCAAGAATTTTGAAGGCACCCATAATGATCTGTTTCATATATGAATTCCAGTGGGGGACAAAAAGCCTCAAATCTTCTTTAAAGCCAATCTGAGTTCTCTTTAGTGCTCAGGAAACTTCATTATTTGAACAAAATGATGCATCTCTGTGAAACAAGCTAAGGCTTCTCTGTTTTCCGGTCAAAATTATTGACATGTGAATGGATATCATGTGTAGCTCATCCCTATAGTCAAGTTATTTGATTAAGATGTCTGCTGTTCTAGAACAGCAGTTAAGATATTTGAAATCAGGTGAGATTGGTATGCTTGGGAATAAATGGAAGGTGAAAGAGATTAGACTGTGGTGGTAAGGATCTGTAGCAGGCAGTGGGAAGTTCTAATAGGTTTATGATAGGAGACTGCCAGCAGGGAGTGGAAATACATCACACTTTTCCTTGGTCTCCTCTCTTCATGTGCTTGGCTCTTCCAGGACAAGACAGAGAATATCCTGCCTTGTGGCATTGCCTAATCCTTTCACTTTGCTTCCCTTTAACAGCATCCTGTCGCCTTTGTCAGGTAGGTAAAAGGACAGCAAGAACTAAATTGGGGTACCTAAATTTAGGGTAGTATTGTGTGGTTACAGTAGCAGTTGATGATCTTGAAGGTCTTTTCCAACCTGAGCAATTCTATGATTCTGTTATTCTCAATCTTAAAATATTTGCACAGTTCTTCAGTTGTGTTGTAACTTGTGAGGATCCTGTTAAATTCTGGCCATAGAAGCCCCACGTGAGGGGTAGTGTGCACTGCAGCTGGAATTTGGAGGTTCTTGTTCACACTTAAAATCAACTGAGCTAGTGTAGGTGCTAGAATTAATCTATGTGTGATGGCAAGTTGTTCCCTAGAGAGTTATTTACAGATTTCTTGGCAGGAGGATATAGCCCATGCAGAGCTTCCTGATGTTGCAGATAGAAAAAGGAAAAAGCTATCATGGGTAGATGCAACATAAGCACGAGTCTTTGAAGTCTGAGAACTGCAGAAAAACACTTTAAAACAGTGATCTGTGACTGCTTAGCAGCTCTGATAATTAGGACTAATCAGTCATTGTTTTAAGAGTTAAAAAATATATATGACTTTAACGTTAATTCTCCAAAAACATACATAACCTATTCAGCTTGCATCTTGCTATTTCCTACTGTTTTTACTTGAATGATAACACAGTGGCAAAATCATTAAAAACAGTAGTTTTGCAACAGTTGTTTTGGATGCTTCTTTCCAAGTTTTGTTTTCGGTATGTACCATGTCAGAGCAGTCAGTTTATCTGCAAGTTCGAATTCTAAGGAGCTGGCAGTAATCTAAAGTAATTGTCAGGTAATAATTTGAGTAAATTTTAAGGCATGGCAATACATTCTTTGGGCATCCTATAGGTTTTTTTTTCTTTTTAATAAGCTATGTGTCACAGAATCACAGAATCACAGAATGGCCAGGGTTGGAAGGGACCACAAGGATCATAAATCTCCAACCCCCC
>JAOWBP010053024.1:0-11880 GCA_028571105.1 Tragopan temminckii
GAAAACATCCCCAGTAAACAAAGAAGAAGTGATGGTGAAGACGCAGTCATCAGCTGGGGGCAAGTCACGCTCCCAACTGCCAGTGTTGCTCTTGCCTGTGTCTGCAGGGCCAGGAGAAGGGCCGGTTGCAGCGGGTGCTCTGGCTGAGGCCATGCCAGCGAGTCATGGCGTCTCTCAAAGCAGGCGTGACACCTCCTACAACATCAGACTTAGCCTCACCCTGCCTGAAAGCAACTCTCTGCCCAAGCTAGGAGTATCTAAGTTGACTTCTAAACTCGGTACCAAGCCCATTTTTAATTGGCAAGTTGATCGTGTGAAAATGCTGACTGAACGTCATTCGTAAGTACTAGCCTTTTAGTTAAGCACATTTGCAGGTGGGGCATATATAAGCATAAAAAGCCCTGGGGGCAAATGGGAAACTGAGCTCTGGCAGTAGCATTGTCCCCATATTACAGCTCAAAGCAGATATTCACTGAAGCTATGTAAACTTTGCCAAGCCGAATACAAGCTGGTAAATCCCATGAAATACAGGCTCTATGACTTTTAACAGCAATGGGGAAGCCTGGCTTTCCCTCTGTGTTCTGTTGAATCTTCCTCTGTGTTTTCAAAAGAATACATTTTCATAGAACAGTAATTATGTTGCATTAAAATCCGCATTAAAAGTAAGAAGAAGCTAAACTCTGAGTAATTTTAAGCTAAAATCTCAAATGAAGTCAAGGGAAACCCAAGTTTCCCTTATCTCTGCAGGTGGTCATAGAAAAGTCTTTGAAGATAGATGTGAGACAGTCTTCTAAAACAGTATTACTCGCCCAATTCTAATTTAAAATCCAGTTTTATGACATTCCACTCATTTCAGAGAAGTTTGTTTCTCATTTGCGAAGTAAGTGAGATTAGATTCAAATCCGGTGAGGTTTACTGCAGAAGGTCTAACACTAAAAGAGTATCTCCAGGCTTTTTTCTATGGAAAAGAGTCTCCTAAATCATGTCAGTTCTTGCAAAAGTATCAGGAATTATTATTAAAGAATAGTCGTATTGCCTCAATTTTTTTTTTTGGTCTGCTTCTTGTGGGATGAGCTTCAGGCTTCCACAGACATCTAAAGCTATAGAAGTAACCATACCAAATGAAAACCACAGATCCTTCTGGCCCAGCTCCTCACCTCTGACAGCAACCAAGAATGGATCCAGCAAAGTGTATATGAACATGGTATATGAACTGGCACTTTTTTAGTGAGCTCATACAGCCTACAGCAATCCTTGGCACAGGAGCTTCCTGAGGAAAAATGTGATGTGCTTCCGTCTTACAGCAGAGTGCAAGCTGAGAGTAATAACATGGAAATCTTGTGACGTTATATGCGTACATGGCCAACAAGAAGTATTTTTTCTTCTTTCTGTGGAACCACACAAAACACACAATTTAAATATCTTTCTGTCCTTGTACATTTCATATTGTGTTTAAAAATAGGATCTATTTTTAAGACAATGCCACTTTTTTTAACTTAGTAGTAAAACAATTTGCAAAATAAATGATTTTAAAAGATAAGTGCTAATTAAAGTGAAATCTGCTGTTAGTTATTACATTTGAATTCTATGTATCTGACAAAAGAAGTAAAGTTTAAATAACTTTAGTATCAGTAACATTTATGTTCCAGTCATAATTTTATTGTAAACTTGTAAAGGTTTTTTTTTCTCTTTCAAAGAAGTACTCTGAAAATTTTTAGACAAATATTTTATTTACTCAAAAAACTCATTAGCATTTACTACCCGCATAGTGCCCCAGGTACAGAATGTGTGGATGGTGCCTTATGAATGCTAATTTAGATGAGGTTCCTGCCCTAAGAAATTTGCAACCTATTTTGAACAACCACAACACTGACAATTTAAGGATTAAGCACAGGAATAGATGCAAAGAGACAGAGGAGGTCAAAAAGGTTAACTGACGGAGGTGGGATTTAGTAGGACATTTAAAAATCACTTGAATCACAAATAGAGCAAGATTCTTCCAAGCAGAGATAGTAGCCTGAAAATTTCTTCAAAATCCTGTTCTGAAATAAATTTGAATTCTGATTGTTTAGAAGGTTTGGGGAGGCCAGACCTAATGATCTTCACAAAAACAGGGAGGTAAGGAGTAGTGTGCATATGAGCTGTTTGTATCTAAAATTAATCACAGAATTGTTAAGGTTGGAAAAGACTACTGAGATCATTAAATTCAACCCACCACCACCAACCAATCCTTGCCGTGCCCACTAACTCATGTCCCTCTGTGCCACAGTCGCAGGTTTCTTGAACATCTGCAGCGACAGAAACTTCACCATTTCCCTGGGCAGCCTGTTCCAGTAGTTCAGCGATTCCCTGTGCCCCCAGTTTCTTTCATTTTTGAGCTGGAAAATTAGTTCCTGAACTTATAGCTTTTACCATCCTAAAAACAAGCAAGGAGCACATGAGTTGAGTTTCAGTTCGTTCTAATCTAACCATTTTTGTTTACAGCCTGCAGGCCAAATTAAGTAATCACAGAGAAACCACACTTTTCCATCCCTTCCCCTGAGAGAGACTAAATCACAGCGCAGTCCTATGCAAGCTCCTTTGCCAACACATGTATGATGGGGCTTGTATGCAGCCTAGCCCCAGTGTAAGCCTTCTCTGCTGTGGACTCATGTCTGTCCCCACCTAGATGAGGACAGGTGTGCACAGAGGCTGAGTCAGTGCACAAAGATCTCCCAGGCAAGTGGCCAGGGGATGCCTCCTGTACCAGCAGGCTTTGCCACAGAGGATCTGCCAGGGCCGCCTGGGTCCGAGTGCAATGTGCACAGCTGCCAGCTGCCTGCTAGTGTGGCTAGAGCTTGTTCCTGAACTTTTAGAGCGCTGCCAGCTCATGTGGCACCTATAAATCTCTTTCTACACGCAAGATCTATTGCTGATCACATTTTCTTTTCTTTTTTTTTTTTTTCTTTCCCTGTCTTGTGCATTTATGATATTACAGCATTTACAATATTAAAGTATGATTTTAGGGCATTTTATATAACCTCCTATAATGAATCAATGTAAAAAAATATCTGCTTGTTACTTTTTTTCTGGTTACAGTCTTCTACTTTCTCAGGATCAGCAGCCAATTTCAATTATTACTTCAGATCATCTGCAAGATACTTGTGGTGGCAGCACCTAACATGTCAGATGAGTCAGTGCCAAAAGTGTTGTGCAACAGTGGAAAGAAAACATATAGCTTGCTGGTTGAACAATACAGTAGAACGTATGAAGACAAAAAGAAAGGAAATCCCCTCGTTAAGAGAAATGCTGAACTCTAATAAGTGATGTCCTGAAATTTATTTTGCTGGAAATGTATGAATAATGGAAGAAATGCACTCAGAAGCACATATCTATCCTGTCAGGGAGTTACTTTTACAAGCTTAGTGAAGGGCATGCAATGCTCTATAGTGCACTAAATTACAAGATACACCTGTAATGTTTTCTTTTGATTTTCAGTATTTTATTTCTTTTTGTAGATATTTTGAATAAAATACATTATGAAATAATTGTAGATCATAACTGGAAATTGGCATAAATGTTCACCCTTAAGAAAACTGTCATGAATGAAAGCAAGTAGAAGCCTGTTAAGTTATGCATTTTAACTCAGCTGTTTTCAAAAAGGTGCAGATGAAAAGGATACAAAAATAATCTATGAATACAGAAGAAGAAAAAGAAGTAAAAATTACAAATACACTTTATAAATTGTGCTTCTCTTGTTCCACTCAGACTGTGGTTGTAAAGCTGATATTTCAGTTAATAATTAAAGGTGTATACTTTAACATGGTTTGGTATTCATGTGAAAAACAAAACAACAAAGAAATGATTTAGAATTACCAGCAGCACATCACTCAGACCATATATATATATATGCTTATGTATGTATGTATACTTCAGAGGATACACAAAGGCACATTAAATGTGTTGCTTTTGCTTTACACTGTAGTCAGTGAAAGGAATGGAATACAACCCACTAAACATTTGCACTTTTCACTCATTACAGAAAAAAAAAAAACGAATGTTGTAGTGGACAATATTAATATATATTTTTTACAGATTTTTAAAGGTGCTGCATTGGTATTTAAAATCAGAAAAAAAAAAAAAAAGTGAAGAAGAAATGCTGAAGAAAATATAGGATTCAATTAATGTATCTGGAAATAAAGACAAGAAATACCCATACTGCCAAATGACAAGTACAGTTCCCTTCCCTTGAGTAAAAAGAAACAAGCCAAGACAGCCCCAGAGCATAATCCCGTAAAGCTATGTGCCTGGCAGTAACAGTGCTTCAAACTTAGGGCTAAGGAGGAGTGAGCATAGCTGCAGCATACGCCCCAGTTCTGCCCAGTGACTTTAAACAGCATTGCTGCTCTCCAGCTGAGACTGGGTCTGTCCCTCACGGATCAAGGCTCTTTCTGCAAGTCTGTAGTGGAAAAGCAACAGCAAATGGACTAATAAGTCACTCTGTCATTGATAAATTATCCATAAAAGCAGACACTCAAGCACCATCTCTGTTTTATGAAATGACATAAATTGTTTCAAAAATAGAATGAAACGAGCTTAGACCCATTTCCCATTTATGCAGTTAATAATAGTAATCACTGATGGAAGTGTCACTTTCTACACCGAGCACACAGTTTGTCCTGGTCACTTTCTAACCCAATCTGAACTCTGATTCCACACATATGTATAAATAATAGGCTTCATGGAATCCCACAAAGTCTCCATCATAATTACCGAAGACTGGACCTACAGCTGTTTCTTTGACAGTGGAAATAGGCCAAGTCTCCATGTTAGGGTCCATTCCCAGAGGCCTTAATACACCCTGCAACTCTGTGCTCCCTACAGTAAAGCAAAACAAAAAGCCCACACATATGCAGGACTTTGCCATGTGACTCTTGTTTTCCCACACTGCATTTGTTTTGAACACATTCACTAAGCACAGAGAAAGGCGCATAGTTTCTGATACAGCAACAGAAAAAATGGGGATGTAGGAGAAAGCCAGGAGATGGCATCACTTGCTGTCACCTCTTTTGTGGCTCATGAGAGTGGAGGCTGGTGACAGCCAAACCAAGAATCTCAGGGTGGATTTGCAGGGATCTGGGGGCACGTGGGGCTGGGAGAGCACACACATGAGCAGATGAACACGAATCCTGCAAACCTGGAGGAAGGTGAGAGATAAAGACTTCGACTGCTGTCCAGGTCACACAAAAAACATGAAGATTTCTGTGATCCATTTTTTCCCTCTGTGCAATTATGTAGCAACCTGGGAAAACTGGGTTTAGGTTTGAGAGTGACTGGCTAAGAATGTGAACACTGAAAAGCAAACTAGGCCTGGAAAACTGTGGTGATAACATTATGTAGCCTTTTTAAGGCAAGTTATCTTACTACATGTCCTTAACTGTACCTATGAAATAATTTTAATGTGTATCTCTGTCACTAGTTAAGTTTCAGGCACCTTCACAAGGCCAAAGAAATAATGGTGTGCTACATATCCAATAGACGTGAAGTTGGGATTGTAAGCTTGATGCGGGAAGCCATAAGAGAATGGGAGATAGATGCTCACTAGCATTAAAAAAATATATATATATATAATATTTTTGAAAATATAAAATATTTAGAAAATAATTCTTTCATCTGAATTAGAAGAAAACATCTTACTGTAACAGTATCATACTTCAATGCACCGGTCTTAAAGATGCTTTAAGGGTCCTGCATAAGAAAAGGTATAAACAATATTTTTAAAACCAGAAGCCATGTTTTCTAGCTAAGAAGCTGTTAACACAGATTGTTTACCAGGCTGTGCATTTCTGCTGATCACTGAACTGTGATTTCACAGTTAGCAGTTGGGAAATAAGATTGATATTTAAATGGGAATTTTATAGCAGCTTTTCCAAAGCACTTATCTCCCTTGATCTCATATATATATTGTAAAAGGTCTGTACTTGGTCCAAAGAATCATATTGAATAGGAAAACATTTATACTTGTAGTCCTGTGTAAATAGATCTAGGTAGACAATATCAATATGTGAATGAAAATCGATTTGTGATAGTTAATTAAAGTAACATAGAAGTCACCGATCCTACTATGTTTCTTGTTCCTTTTGAGCAGATACATGAGAGCTTGCAGACCTAATGTTTGAAACCATAAGTTACTAATTCATTTTCTAAGCTTTGATACAAAACAAAAAGATCAAAAGCTTTAAAGTACTGAATTCAATTAGCACATACTACAACACATGAAATTTCCTCATGAAACTGAAATATCTGATAAACTACTTCTGGCATATATGTAGTACTGCCATTTCCAAATCCAGTCTTGCAGAAGTGAGAGGCAAGACAAGCTTCTCTACAGTGCCTACACGTACGATGAATAATCCAGTTCCAAGAGCACATGAGCCGAGTACAGATTTCACCTGCCTGTTCCCTGGGACAGGGGCACAGCTACACAGGGAAAGGTGTAGATTCTGCTGTTAGTTTTACAGAAAAGCATTGATGTGGTCCGATTTAACTAATGACCTTGGTTCTAACTGTATTGGAGATCTGAAACAAAATTCCTTTCGAGGAATGCTACTGAATGCTACTGAATTGTATTTTGAGATCTCAGAAAAGCATTCCTAAGCAGCTGACTGGAGCTATAATTAGTCTCACTGAAATATGTGGAATGATTTCTCTGAGCACCAGTGAAGATAGCTGGCCATTGAACGCCAGCGGAAGTGGGATCCTAATTTTCCAGTGAAAGGAAAACTACCATGTGAAAAGAGCGCTCAAATACTCAAAGAAGATGGACAAACTCAAAGACAATGCCAATAAACTTTTATGAGGAGAGGACTGGCTGTCTGCCAGCATCTGAGAGCTTCACAGAACCAATCTCCTGGATAAAGCACAAGTCCTCTGACTGACTGTACCATGGAGGGCAATGATTTCCCACCAACAATTCAGAGGCACAAAGTGTCCACTGAAATAGTATGTTGATATGCATATGTGAGTGTTGATGAAAATGAACTATGGTTGCAATACTTTTTTACTTGCCAAGTAAACAGTTGTGTGGGAATGTACAATAAAAACTTATTTTTCATGACAGTTACAGGTAGATCTTTCTGTCATCTTGAAGGATGACTTTTAAAAGGACAGCACACATTTCTTAAATGTGTCCTTTTCAAACCTAACCAAAACTTTTATCATAATAACTTCTAACATAGTAAGCATAGTCCCTCGATTTTAATACTTGACACACGCATGCCTTCCCTCCTGGGGGTTGCAAACAACCTGTATACCATTTTTACTTCTTATCATGCAAAGATCAGGGAGCATATGGGGCTACTTTTGTAGGAGAACATTTTTTTTTTTTTTTTTTATGTCCAAGCTTAAGTATACTAATAACTGCTTACTTGTTCTACATCCAAGTACAAAAGCTCTTGTAAAGAGCAAGAGTAGGATAAAACAGTAATCTAACTTCATTTATTGAACTTCAGTGATTCAGTACAGATCTAGTGTGGGTTAGTAGGGTAGAACAAGATAATTTTCTCATTACAAGCCAGTTGGAAATAAAGAAGGTGTCTGCAACAGTTGATAGCCTGAATCCTTCATTATTTGTTTTCATGGACATATTTTAAATGTCTTTTCACCTGCTCTGTATCCAGACTTCTAGCTTAGAGGAAAGGGAAGTTCTAAGTTTTGGGTTATGCATAACATGTCCAGCAACGTGGTCTACATTAATAACAAAACTATCAACTTAAATTCAATTCATAGATAATGTGACAATAGCAAAAGCAGGCACTATAAAAAAGTTCTTACCTATTTAATAAGGCAGTTGGCATACTGATTAAATATATTTCCCAGTATTACACGGAATGTGTAACTACTTGCTTATTTTTGAATTGAAAATCTATTAACAATTATCACTTCTTTCCTGCAATCTTTCAGTCTTAGCATAGCTGATACCCATAAAGTTCTTCATGTTTTACATATTCACATTCACATTTCTCTAATAGTGAAAAAAAGAAATACAATGAAAGACATAGAGCTGAGAGCTGTATGCCTAATTTCAAGGCACACTGAAATATTTCTCTGATCTATCTTTTGTTATCACTGCTTATATAAATGTGAAATGCAACCAGTTTCAAAATTCTTTAGTTTCTCTGTGAGTTTCAGGTACTCTGGTTGTGTGTTCCAAAAGTAACCACAAACATTTACTTTTTAATCCTTATTCAGTTGTTGATTAAAGACAGGATGAGAAAGGCAAATATTTCAGAACAGATTCTGACACTATGGACACAAGTTATTACTAATATGCAGCTTTGTACTTTATGTGACATAGATATATTTACTAAGAATATGTAAACTTTTTTAAGCAAAAAATTGATCTGTTCTTGAGAACATTTGATGATGTGCATAACTTGATTAGCAGTAATCTCAATGACTAGAGTTCAGCAAGTGAAGAAATACTTTCAAAGCTAGAAGACAAGAGTGTTCCTTGAATGGAAATTACATTAATATTCGTTACATGTAAAATACCAAACATATAAACTATACAATGGACACTGTACAAGCTTGCATATGTGCAGGCTTGAAGACTATGTGAAACATCAATAATAAATTTATGTTCATAGCAGTGGGTTGGTTATTTGTATCCAATAATAAAAATAATTCATTTTACTTTCAGAAAATGGTGAATATATGAAACTTATTGCTCAATTCTTATTTATTTATTTATTTATTTGTGAGTTTCATTCTGTATAAACAGAAAGCTCACCTAAGGACAAGCAATAATAATTTAGTGCTCATAAATTATCATCATGACACTAACATTTTCAGAATATCAAACGTAAGTCACTTAATTTACAAGCATAAACAGAAGGTAGTTGGAGGAGGCAGATGCTGAATTAATTAAACTTATAGTAGAAGTTTGCATTGAGTGTTGAAATAATATAAATAAACTCATGCATTTTTTTTCTCATTTTCAATCTTGAACAATAGCACACAGATTTCTGTGCAGGAATAATGCTTAATACCATCTTTTAACATAAACAATTCAGAAAATGATGTAGGTACAATAGTAGGCAACAACAAGAGTAGTAATATTGACTTTTAACTTTTTAGGAAAAGACTTGTGGAAAAGATGTATCTAATCTGCACTTCTCTTTTATGACTATTACTGTATAAAGATTCTCTCTTAATATTGAACATGAATAATTTTTTCTTACAAATGCTCATGTCTGTGCAAAGTTATTTTTGGGAATGGAAAATTGATTTAGTTTGTCAGTAAAGAGATAAAAACAATGAAAAGCTACTTGGTGAAGAAAAGTTGACAGGAAGGAAGTCAGTGAAGAGACAGTAGTAGATAGGCAAGTGGTTATGATATATCTGATGTGAATATATAAACAGTATATTTTCTATTCCATGTCAGACTTTAATTACTGCCTTTCTATGCAGACGGTAAAATGCATACACAGTGTTTGCTTTCACTGAAAGATATTTATAATTTAAAAGGAAACTTTTATGTTTAAGCCTATGAATATACTACAGCAAAATATCAAAAGATGCACAGATACTATAACAATAAATAATTGAGCAAACAGAGATACTAAACATAGAAGACTTCTTCCAAAAATATGTACTGGGAAGCCTACCTGTTGCACTAAGGCATATTACTGTCAAGTAATACTGAATAACAACAGCACAGTGTTCAACAACAACAGCAACAATAATAAATCATGAAATAAATACTGATGGCTTTTTAAATGAAGGTTTTTGTTATAATTTTTATCTTCAATCATTTGTGTTAATTTTACTGCAACTAAACAATGGGAAATAGTCTATGATTTTGAAGAAACATTTGAGTTTTTTTTATGTATAAATGGAGTCTACCAGTTTTGGCCTTATCTGAAAATTATGATAATACCGTATAGTTGATGCCAGTCACATTGCTAAGGTATGCACTGAGCAGTTCCACATTTCATAGAGAAAAGACTTAAGGTGTTAATGAATGCTTCTTATTACAATAACACTGAGTTTATTTTCATACAGTTATGCGTGAATATTAGATATTTATGTAGGAAACAAGAAAGAAAAGATGATGACCTAAAGATATGGAAGATGACCCAACCAAACAAAAGTCGGGAGATTTTTGTAAAAGCAGTAGGCATTGACTCAGGTTGTTTAATCCTGTCTACTCTTCCTCCCTACAGAGTCAAAATTATAACTACTTTGATCTCATTCTTCCTATTAACGCTACTTGATTACTTTGGTGATGCTGACCTTAAGCATTTGGTTTGTATTTACCTGATTCCACTGGCAGATGGCCAAGTGTATTACAGGTGTTGGGGTATTTCCCACAGATATTCCAGCTGCACCTTGAAGGAAGGACTTAAGAAGTGGTCACAGTAGGTAATCACTCTATTGAAATCATTAATCTCTGGAAATGTGGCAGCCCTCAATGATCTTCTTATGTCACCTTACTCAGCGTTTGCAAGAAGTCTGTTCTAAATGTCACTTCTAAGTACTGCAAACACCATCCTGGACGTTTCACCTTTTTTCAGGACAAAAACTCTACTACTAGACTACGTCAAAATCAGCCACAGGCACAGGAAAACATGTCAATTCTGCTTTATTAGTGTTTCTGCAGAAGGTTAGGTCTTGAAACTGTTAGTGGTGCAGATGGAAGTAGGATCTCTTTTAAGGTGTTCTTGCACCAGGGCTATGCTTGCCTTCACCTGTGCTGGCCCTCCTCTGCCACTGATGGGGGTGGAGAGCTACTCCATGCAAAAAGGCTGGGCATGTTCCTTGTACAACCAAATGACTTGTTTGAGGAAAAAAAAGCCCACAACTCTTAAGCTGACTTTACATCAACTGTTTTTATCCCATACAAAGTATTTTGCTGCTTTAGCTATTACTGTTGCCCACATTCAGATGTAATTGCTCATGATACTTTGAGGTTCCAGTGCAAAATCTCACAGCTGGGTGAGGTTCAGCTTTCTCACCAAACTGGCATGACTGAGCTTGCACTGCTGAACTCATCAGAAACCATATCACTTGCTGCAACTTTCTTAAATTGGTTTAAAACATCTCTTCACCAATCAAATGCATTTGTACACATTGTATTACTATGACATATTTTATATTGCATTTGGAAAAATGATATCATACAATTATACAATTTTGTTAAGGTATTCTGCTGTTCAAGAACACAATATTTAGATGTGGTATAGCTTGTTCAAAAAAGATGAGCCTATGTGAATCGCCAATATCTATTTACCTATTTCTTTTAAGTCTGAGATAACTGATTCACTTGCATCCATGTAAACCTGAGGTACATTTCCATTTTGTCATGTATATGTTCACATAAACACCAAACAAAGACGTGGAAAAATCCATCTCATACTATTGGAATGTTTTGTTTGTTTATTTTTTTATCCAGCCAAATTCATAAGAAGATCTGCATGAAGATCATGGTACAGACCCCAGAATTTGCTTTCTACAAGTGAACCAACAAGTCTCTGCCTTGAACTTTGTTTTCCCCAAGGCCTACTTACCTGCTTACAGACTGGAAACTAGTTGAGTCTGAATCAGTCAGTAGTTTTACACCTACAGAAAAAAGCACAGCTGATGAGAAAACTGGGCCTCCCTGTTCCAGTTATACGAAAGCTCCAGGAGGGCATATTAAACACACTCTAGAGAGAAGTGCTCAGATGTTTCTAAGTTGTATCACTGGCACTTAAGCCATCTTTTTTTTCTCTTTTTTGAAAAAGGAATGTAATGCAAGTTTTGGTACAGAGTTTACCACCCGTTCTTGCTGGAGGTGCACTGGTATCCTCCTGAAGTTTCTTCCCAGCTTGTGAACACTACTTTAGAAATGAGGAGAAG
>JAOWBP010053025.1:0-11875 GCA_028571105.1 Tragopan temminckii
CAACTCCATCCCCGGTGCGAGTCCCCCCGTGGCTCCGCCGCCGCGCTCCGATGCAGTTGGGTTGGAGGTGGCATGCTGTCACCCCCCCGGCTCTGCCCTCTGTCACCCCCCCCCTCCTCCTCCCCTTTCCCCCGGGTCCTTGTCCCAAAGCTGCGCCGGGGGGAGAGGCTGTGGGTTGGCACGGCGTTGGGGACGGGGGAGCCAAGGACATGCTGGGAGCGGGCGGCCGGAGGAGGAGAAGCGATGGAAGCCCATGGAAGGTTATAGGGAGCCTGGGGGGGCCGCGCTGCCCTGCCCTCCTTAGAGCAGGCTGCAGGGACCCGGGGCGGGCTATTTCTGCTGAGATCCCGAGGAAAGCTCTGGGAGAATTGTGGGCTTCTATAAATAGTGTGTGTCAGCCGAGTGGAAACAGGGCCTTGAAATGCTCCTGCTATTCTCCCGAGTGCTTGGAACCAGCTCTTGGTAAACAGGGCAGCGCTGGGGAGGGCTGTTTCCTACTTCCGGGCTCACAACGGGAGCGTTTTGGGGGGAGCAGGAGGAACGGGGGGGTTTTGGCACGGCGATGGAGCTTGGCTCCCCATGGGGCCAGCCGGCTGCTGCAGGGCCGTGGTGGGGCTGTCTGGATGTGGGGCCGCCCCTGGTTGCATTGAGACCCCCCCCGTCCCCTCCCCAGCATCGGGGCTGCTGTGTGTTGCACAGGGCTGGGGGCTGCAGGTGCTATCGGGGTGGGCTCGGCTCTTTGGGGGATGCTCTGCAGAACACCCCTGAAAGGTCAGGGTGGCTCTGCGGTCTCCGTCCCTTGGGGTGCAGCCCCCGTGTGAGCACAGGGTGCTGTGCATCGTGGCGTGCTCCGCGTTTGGCCCTTCCTTGTCGAGACTGGTGTTAGTGCTGCTGCGCCTGGGGTCAGTGGGACACTGCTCTGCACCATGCCTAGTGCAGCACGTGGGTTGCAGGGCAGGCATTGCACCCCTGTTGCACTCCTCTACTGGGGACCCCATCCCTCGGGGGCCTTTGCACGCAGAATGGACCTGGGGACATTAGCCCAGCTGCAGGGCTGCGTCCCAAATGTTCCCCCATAGCAGTTGAAGCCCTTCTGTGCACAGCAACTTACTCGCGTGCAGGGCTTTGCTCCTGCTGCTCATCCCGAGGCATTGCACGAGGACCCCGCTGTGCTCGTGCATCACACCTGGTGCCCAGCCATGCACGCCAGCGCTGCCCTCACTCTGCAAAAGGTGCACCCTTTGAAAAATACCATAGCAGGGAAACGACCAGGATGCTGCTGGGTGCCGGCATGAGTTTCTGATGCCATGCACAGCGGTGCAGGGGGGCAGCTCAGCATCACAGAGCGGTGCAGCTGGACCTCGCCGCCTGGTTTTGGGGCTGCATGGCCGGGGCGAGGGCTGGCGGTGCCGACGAGCAAAGCAAGCAGCGCCGCGTGGGTGGGAAGGGGTGAGCTGAGCTGAGTCCGTTTTGCTCTCTGCTTTGCTTCTTTTTTTTTTTTTTTTCCCTTTTTTATTTTTTTTATTTCCCTCTCTGTGGGTTGAGCGTTGGGGCGACAGACAGGGAAAGTCTGAGCAATGGTCTCTGCGCTGGTGCTGTCTTCAATCACCGCGTCCCAGAATCCCTCGCTCTGGGCCTTCTAGGCACAAGGGCTTACAGCGAAAATCGGCAGCTGCAGCTGCGAGTGAAAGCACAAGAGCCCGGCTGGGTCTTTGGCATCGGCAGGAGAGCAAAAAGCTGGGGGAGGCGGGGAAGGAGCGGGGGGAGAGCAATGTGCCCTGTGGTTTTTTTCCAGCTCTGCCACCGAGGGGTTGTGTTTCAGAGCGACGGTTCCCGGGCACGGGAGGGGGGTGCGCGGCGATGCCTCCGGGGAGCTCATTAAATCCGCTGCCCCCCCCCCGCGTTGTGCCTCACCGGCCGAGGATGTGGCAGGGAGAGACGTGCTGGGCGGAACAGCACCATGAACCCGCTGCCCGGTGGGGACAGTTACTGGCCCAGGCAGGAACGCTGCCCTGGGGGCTCACCTGTTGGAGCACGTAGGGCGGGTGTGTGCCAGCAGGGCCGTGACAAAGGCAGCCGTGTGCCGAGGATTCCCTTTACAGTGGGGTGAAACCTACAGGGACACCGGAGTGACTTGAGGGCTTGAGGAGAGCCATGGGGCAGCAGGAGGGGTAGGCATATGGGGCTGGCGTGTAGATCACAGGGAGCAAGGTGTGTGACAGCGGGGATACAGCGCTGTGGTGGAGAGCACGGGGACCCCCGCTCCTACCCAAAGCCACCCCGCGCAGGCGTGAGGGCTGCGGCAGCCTTGCGAGGCAGGAAGCCGAAATGTGGTATTGATCCTCGCGGAGGGAGAGCTGAGTGGTTCTGGCATCCGCCAGCCCCAACCTCTGCCCTTCCCGCGGCTCAACGAGCTCCAGGCCGGCAGCAGCATCCCTTCCCTGTGCCGCCACCCCCGGGGCCCCGAGCCCTGCGCACGCTCCTCGCCTCCTGCTGACTTCAGCGCATCGGCTTGGGCTCGGCGCCTGTAAATTCCTCGCAAAACCTGGGCCTAAAATATCTGGAGGAGGAGGACGGAGCGCCTTGGGCGAGGGAGATGAGATCTTCAGCTGCGGGAGAGAGGGAGGCAGCTCCGGGCTCCTCCAGCTGCCGGCCCCCGGGAATTCGCCGGGAATAAATCTCACCCGGCCAACTCGGTGGTCGGGGTTGGGATGAGGAGCCGGGGGCACCCGGGGCGGTGGCATGGGAGCAAGCTGAGGAAGGACAATAATGAAATAATAAATGCCGAGAGGGAGGTGCCAGGCGGGAGCCGTGTGAGAACCAGTTTGCGAGGTCCAGATTGGCAGCAGATCCTGAACCAGGAGGAGCCGAGCATCCATACGGCCCCTGCCGAGATCAGACGAGACGACAGCGGCTTGGTTTGGGGGAAGAAATTGGAGGCGGGGGAAGTTTTTTTGCTGAAATGAAATTTGAACCCCGAAGTGGGAGGGAAGTGGAGGTGGGGGGCACGGCTCTCTCCACATGGTTATTACTGCTGTTTTCCACCCAGCTGAAAGGAGAATGTAGCTTAATATGGACCCACGGGGAGGAGAAGCGATCGGGAGCAGGGATTTGTCAGGAGGGAGCTGGGAGGCAGCAAGCGGAGTGTAGAGGTGAGAGCGGCCAGCGGCGTGCCCCGAGATGATGGCTGCTGTCTGGTCGTGGGTGCGGGGCTGACACAGGGCACCACTGTTGGCAGGGGCCAGCTGTGACCCCCCAGAGCTGCTGTCCTCAGCGCAAAGCTTGGGGAGTTGGTGGGGAGGGAAGGGGGTACCTGTGGGGTAGTTGTTGTGGTGGTGTCAGGGCCAGGTCGGGGCCTGGTTCGGGTGTTTGGGCCTGGTCGGGGCCTGGTTGAGGCCTTCAAGGTCTGGTTGAGGTGTGGTCAAGGCCTGGTCAAGGCCTGTCAGGGCCTGGTAGTGGCATTTGGGGCCTGGTTGAGGCCTTCAAGGCCTGGTTGAGGCGTGGTCAAGGCCTGGTCAAGGCCTAGTTAGAACCTGGTTGAGGCCTAGTTGAGGTGTGCTCAAGGCCTGGTTGAGGCCTGGTTGAGGCCTAGTTGAGGTGCGGTCAGGGCCTGGTTGAGGCCTAGTTGAGGTGTGGTCAAGACCTGGTTGAGGCCTAGTTGAGGCCTAGTTGAGGTGTGGTCAAGGCCTGGTCAAGGCCTGGTTGAGGCATGCTCAAGGCCTGGTCAAGGCCTGGCCAGGGCAGTGGGTGAATGCTGGGGGTAATAGTAAATGAACCTGGATAAGGAAAGGCATGAATGAAAGGGGTGGCAGCAGGGTTAGTTGACCTCTCTGTGTAGCCCCTCTTGCTTTTTAGTTTCCCCAGCACGCTGCTGTCCCAGTGTTGCCTCAGTCAGCCCCGCCATTGCTGCCCCTATTGCACTGCACTCGTCGCATAGAGCTGCTGGCTGCTGGCATCAGCCCCCGTGTTGCTGCAGCTGCTGGCTGTACCCCAGGCCATGGCAGTGCTTGGGGATGCCCCAGGGTGCTGTAAGCACTGGGACTGGAAGATGAGGAGGAGGAGGAAAATGAGGAGGTGTGTAGTGTGGGGCTGTGGCCGTGACGGGCAGACCTTGGGGTTGTCTGAGTCTTCCTTGCTAGACCCGTGGTGAGGAGCAACCCAGGCCATGTGGTCCCCCTGGGCCCAGCTGGGAATGAGAGAACACCCCCCAGCCCTGCAGCCCTGGCATTTGTTCCCCATCCCCCATGTTCCCACCTCAACTCCTCTCTGATGCTTCAAATGCAGAGATGCCCTCAAGGCAGCAGAAGCACCTTAGCAAGTGCACACTAAATATTTGAACACGCATGGGTGGGTTTGGGTTTGCTCTGCTCTTGCCCTTCCCCAGCCGTGACCCTGTTGCTGAGAGTGGTGTGTGCTCCTCTGGAGCCTACAGATTTGGGGTACCCACGGGTAACAAGCTTCTCCTGTTTCAAGGCAGGATGTGATATTTGCTTGGCAGCTCTCGCTCTGAATTATTACATCTGCTCCAACAGAACCAGCATGGTACTGCTGTGCCACCGTGATTGCCATTGCATCCACTGTGAGCCACGCTGATGCCGCCCACCTCCCCAGAATCACAGCCAGACCCCCGTCCTTCATCCCCACACTCTCCTCTTCCTCCCTGCAGCAGCAAAGCACCCTGCAGCCGGGCCCAGAGCCCATCGGGAAGGGGGAAAGCTGTGCTCCCCTCCCCTCCCCGGCATTCCTCGGGAGTGAAACACAAGAGCTGGCAGGGCACTCGCGCTTTCTCTGGCCTCCGCTCCTCCAATTCCTGAACAAAGCCTCCTGCCTCTCCCGGGAGCTTGAAACAGGAGAGGTGGTTGCTGCTGGACAGGAAAGGCGAGCTGTCCCCTTCTGTGCTGTGTCAGGAGGCAGGAGGTGGGACGTGGGTGGGTGGTGGTGGTGGGCACGATCCTCACAGTCCCTGTGCCACCCTGCAGCATCACCCCAATGCTCCACCAAGCAGCAAAACCCCGCTGTTTTAGAGGCCTCCTCCAAAATGCCCCACTGTGGGTGATGGTTGGAGGTCTGGCCCGAAGGACTGGCCAAAGAGTTTCCCATTCCCTCCATCTCACTGCAGGATGCACATCATATTGCTATGGAAACTGAGTCCTGGAGGGGTCCAGTTCAGACCAGAAGGAAGCACTTTAGCCCCGCAGAGGACCGATTTATCCCCACTCCAGTCCCACCTTGGTCCAGGCTCCCAGTTACTGTGCTGGTAATATGGGGTGGAGCATCCATGCCAGCTTCACTCCCATGAGCCAGGATGATGGATCCTGCAGTTGGGTCCCCATCCACCTTCCCAAAAGTGTGACCCCTTCCTGCAGAACAAAGCTCTCCCTCCCCACCGCCCCCGGTGAAACAGGCCCCTGTCGGAGCGCAGTCCCCGACAGCGAAGGTTATTTTAATGGATGCATTACTTTAAACGAACCCTCCACCATCTGTTCCACCCCCTAATTACGCATGCAAAAAAAGCCCATCTCACAGCCAGCGCAGGAGAAAGTAAAGATATAAGTGATTTAAATGCATGTATCCCCAGCTCTGCTAGCAGCTGGGATGGGCTGCGCTCCCCTCCTTCCTCCTGGCTGCCAGGCAAATGGTGCAAGTTGCAGGGAAGGAGGCAGAGGGATGGGTCTCCTGGGTTTGGTGGCGGTCGCTGTAGATGAGGAGGAGGAGGAGGAGGAAGGGGAGGAGGATGGCGGCTCTGATGCTGGCAGAGGCAGGAGTGGGAGTTTGGCAGCAGACTCCCCCCACCAACCCTTACAGGTTGTCTGAACCCCTGTGGTGGTGGAGGCTGAGCCTTCAAAGCTTGGGGACATGTGGCTGTCACAGAGCATGGTGGGGGACTGGGGGGACACTGCAGCCTGGTTGTGTTTGGCGATGTCTCGTGTGAGTACAGGGTCCTGCAGCGTATGGTTGGGCTGTGCATAGTCCCCATGTGTGATGTTGAGGTCTTCGTCCCATGAGAGCCTCATCTGGAGGCACAAGGTTGACAGTGGGATAGCTCCAGTGTGACAGCGGGGCCAAGTCCCAGCTCCGTGCCGTATGGTGGGGCTCATCCTCACAGCCCCTGGGTTCTGCCCGTGCATGGAGGGGATGCTGAGGAGCACCAGGGATTCAGCAGGGGTGGCTGGGGTGTGCTCAGCACCTCCATGGTGTGTTTTCCCACCATAGCTGCATTGCATGAGCTGTCCCAACATCCGTGGCCCTGGATTGCCCTCAGGCAATGCTCAGATCCCGCATTCCGTTCCTCAGGGCTGCAGGGAGGCAGAGGGTGAACGAAAAGGGGTGATCGAGAAGCCTCCTCCACCAAGACAGAACCACAAATATTTGAAAAAAAAAAAAAATTAGGTCAACCTCGTGGTGATGGGGTCCAGGCAGTGTGTCAAAGGTGACGGCACATCAGGGCCCTGGTGCAGACCCCATAGCTATCCCGAGTGTGACTCAGTTTCCCTCATTCCCAATACAAACCCTTTGGGTGGCCCTCAGGGGCGCCCGTGGGGACAGGGACACAGCCACAGAGCAGTGCCACCACGTCCTGGGTGCCGTCTCCCCTCTCCCTCCATCTCTCTCTCTCCATGTCTGACTGCAGCAGATGCGCCAGCTCTGCAGGAAGAGGGAATTAAGTTGGGCTGGAGGAATTTTAAAGATTGCTGCAGGCCTGAGGGTCTTAGATACCCCTGTGGAGATGGGCAGTCATGCAGAATTAATCCTATCGGCAGCCTGGCTCGCCTTCAGCCGGTGCAGATCTCCAGGAGAGCGCGAGGGAGCGCGGGGGGCGATGCTGGGGGCAGCTGGGCGAGCACCGGCGCCTCTCGGCGTCGATGGGAAATTAATAATGAAAAATTAAAGCCCGAACTCAGCCTTCCCGCAGCCCAGAGGTGGGACTGGAAGGGGGGAGGAGGAGGCAGGCGAATTCTGCTAGGCTTACGGAAAACCTGTTTGCCGTAGCAGACGGATGCACGAGCAGGAGGCTGGGGTCACATCCTGCTCTGGGGGGGCTGCGTGGGGCTACACAGGGCTGGCTGGGCACGGGGTGGGGGCACGCCTTGGCTGGACCCAGAGCCGTGTGCAGTGGGTTCATCCTACAGCTCGGGGTGCTGCAGTAATAATGTGGGGGATGTGGGGACGCGCTGGATGTCCCCACGTGCCGCAGCAGCCACGTGCTGTGCATGAAGGTGGCATCTGGTCACCCCGTGGCTCTGCCAGCCCCACAGGCACTGTCATCCCCATTGTCCCTGCTGGTCACCGGGGCCGCAGTGCCACCAGGCCGCCATGCTCGATGGCTCCGTGACGCCAGGCAGGGTGGCAGCTGCTGCTGAGCCCTCTGCTCCTGTGTTTTATAAATAATGCACCGCAGAGGCGTGTTGGCAGCGCTGCACACACGCCTGCAGCCGAGCAGCCCGCAGCGCCGGGCATTTTGGGTGCTGTCACCACGGCTGGGTGACACCAGGCCACCTCACCCAGCAGGGAGAAGGTGATCCCCAACGTCCCCTCACCCCCTTGCCCTACAGTCCCCTAAAGCACGGTGGGGAGGTGGCTGTGATGGGGGTCCGTGGTGACCCCACGTGCCATTCCTGCGCCTCGTGGCGGTGGCGCCGATGGCGGCGCGCAGCTTGCATGGTTGCCATGGTGATGTGCTGGCGCTAACGAAGCCGAGTAAACATTAACGAGGGAGCCCCGTGCAGGTCGGGGCTGGGGGCTGCGGGAGCAGGGTGGGGGCTCGGTGCCATCCCAGTGCTGTGTCCCTTGGTCCCTGAGCTGCCCTTCCCCCTAACGCTGCATGGTGCTGGTGCTTTAAGGTCCCCAGGGATGGGACATCTGTGTTCTGTCCCAGTCTGGGGACACCCGCTGGATGGACCAGACCCCAGGATCCCATAGAGGGGACGGACATCGCCGTGGTGTTGTCAGTGTCTCTGCAGCACAGCACCCATGGGTGCGGGGTGACACTTTGGCAGTCGCGTGTCCCCACGAGCCGCCCAGTGCTGGCAGTGAGCTCAGGGCGTTCCTCGGCAGCTGCCACCGCTGCAGTTGTCACTGTGACTCAACTCCCGCGTCCCTCCCTTTCTCCTCGGCCATGGGGAACCCACACTGCAGCTCAGATAGGGGACAGCCCCCACGCTGTGGCCCCGTGATGCCGCAGCCGAGGGCCCTGTGCCGGTGCTGCAGCTCATTAGAAGGAGGTGCAGGTGCCCCGGGTACCTTGGTCCTCCCAGAGGGCTCTTAATGAGCGGCCGCTAACGAGCGCCTGTGCTCCCCGCTCTCCTCCTCAGCCGTGGGAAGAGGCTGATTGGTGAGCAGGCACTGGGGAGCTGTGCGCAGGCTCTTTTTGGGGGCTCTGTGGGGCTGAACGACCCAACCCGCTGCTCCTTCCCTAAGCGCATTAGCAGTGTGCACGAGGGCCCCGTGGTCCCCATCCCCTCTGTTGGGTTTGAGCACGGTTCTGTAGGTCTTTTACCCTGGGAGGTGTTGCACCCCTTCCAAGTGCCACCCTCCTGCCTAGGGACGGGGCTGTCGCCATCTCCCAAGTGTGCCAGTGTGGCAGTTCCACATCTCTCCTTGCTCCGCGGGCTGTTGCATTGTGAGAACTTGGTCCCCGTGCCTCAGTTTCCCTCCCCAGGCCCTGGGGGCAGGCGCTGAGGCTGGATGTGGACGTGGGGAGATCAGGAGCCCAGTTTTTATGTATTGTATGAACCTCCATGAGCCTGCCTGTTTGTGGAGGCCTGGAGGGTCGGGGAGCTGTGCCTCCCCTGCTGACACCCCAAAAATTCCCCACTGGTGTTGGCATTGGTGCAGTGATGGGGGCAGATCAGCGAGTGCCGCAGGGGGCTGCATGGCCGGGGGGGGGGGCCCTGAGGCTGTGAGAGAGTATCTCATCCCCCCACTCCTCCCCCCCCCCAGCTGCTCTAATCTCCTGCCAAACCTGCTCTTCCTGCAGGGCCGTTAGTGGGGCTGCGGGTCCCAGCTGCTTTGGGGGCTGCGGGGAGTTCAGCCCATCCCATCCAGGCCCATCGCCCCACTGGGGCTGGGTCCCCCACCTCCCCGCCGAAGGGAGCCCTAATCCTGCATGACACGGCGCCCAGCCCCGCAGTGGCTAATTGCAGCATCCCCAGCTGAGGATTATGGTTTAAAGCGGGGAAGGAGCAGCGGGAGCAGATGAGCTCCTGAGCAACAAAGCTCCCGTTTTCCTGCAAGCCACTTTTATTAGGGGCGTAATTAAAAGCCGACAGGAGGGAAAAATTATGGGGAGGGCCAGGGCGATGGAAGGGGCCACCCAATCCCCCTATACCCCTGGGGGCTGCCTGCCCATAGGATCCTGAAGTGCACTGGGGAGGTGAGAGTGCAGTGCCCGGTGCTGCCCCACTCACATCCCAAAGGCCAGGACAGGACCGGGCACCCGTCCCGCTCCCACCGCAGCGTTCCTCCCCGCCTCACCGTGCTGGCAGGGCAGGAGGCAGCGAGGTGCCGGGCTGGTGGAGGAAACCCAAACTCAACTCCCTATGAAAGGGGCTTTGTGTGCCCAGGAAGGAGCAGCCCTCCTCCTCCTCCTCTTCCTCCTTCTCCTCCTCTCCACGTTGCAGGAGCGTGGGTGAACCTTCGGCACTGCTGAGTTGGGATTTCAGAGGGGGTGGTGGGAGCTGCCCCCGCGCTGCCCGCTGCTGGCACCCCCACCCCATGGGCAGGGGAACCTGGGTGCTGCAGGGAAACTGAGGCACCGAGCAGCCAAGCTGTCCTGCGGCCTCCTACTCTGCTCAGCTTCCCAGAAGGGCTTTTATCCATTGCTAGTAAGTGTGGCAACAGGAGGGGGGAAATGCAGTGCGTGACTCAGCCCCCAGGGCTGTGTGGCTGCGCCAAGCCATCATGGCACCAGTGTCCCAGCTGGTGCCGTCCCAGTGGGGTCCCTGTGGCTGGGACTGGCTGCTCTGATGTCAAAGCTGAGAGACACACAGACATTGTCCCACATCCTCATCCTGCCACCAGCCTCGCCCTCACCCCTGCAGCACCACCTGCCTCAGTTTCCCTTCCCATTTACGCGTGCTGCAGGTCCAGCCCAGCAGACCCACATTGCCAACCCCAGCAGCGCCCAGGGAGGGGACGCAGCACAGCACTGGCTGCTTTACGTGCCCCATAGGAACTCCCACACACCTGTGGTTCCCAGCAGGGCACTGGGGTCCCCCAGTGAGTGCCTGGCCCTGGCTCCCGCGCCCTGGCTCCGGCAGGGGGCTTGTTCTCTGCCTGGACAGGAAGACGAATGAATTCCATTATGGGATCGCGATTTTATTCCACGTGTCAGGGAGCCTGAGATTAACTTGCTCACCAGGCTGTGACAAACCCAGACATCCGCGTGCACGCGCTCGGGCGCTGGGGCTCTGCATGCTCGCGGGCACAGAGCTGTCTGAGACCCCACCACACCTCCTGCAAACCCAGAGGGTAGCGGGGCTGTGCCCATCCTCCCTCCCTCTTGGCACCTGGGCTGGGTCTGTTTGTCCTAGAGATCCTTTGGCCACCCAGGGATTCAGGTCTGGAGCCAGGTGGGGAGCACAGCATCCTACCTGCACACGTCTCTATGCCAGGATGCCCGTGTGCCTCCAGAAATCAGGCGGGAGCGAGGAAAGGGGAGCTCAAATGGTTTATGGGGCAGAGTGAGGCCTCTTGCCAGAGCTGGGGATGTGCCAACCTCATTTCAATCCAGTCAGCCCTGGGAGAGCAGGCTGGGGCCATGTGCATGGGGCTGTGCCGTGCCATGCGGCACCACGCCACACACCACTGTGCTGTGCCACAGTGCACTGTGCTGTGCCACGCACCGTGCCATGCCGTGCCATGCCATGCAGAACCACGCCGTGCTGCACAACCCCGTGCCGTGCCGTGCCATTCCGCACCGTGCCGTGCTTTGCCAGGTGGTGCCATGCAGCGCTGCGCCGTGCCATGCTGTGCCACGTGGTGCGGTGCCGTGCCATGCTGTTCCATGGCGCTCCGTGCCGTGCCGTGCCGCGGGGCCGGCTGCTCTCCCCTCACCGCCCCCCCTGCGCGGGCGCAGGCAGCTGGCTCTGTTTGCTGGAGGCTCTGCACATTCCAGTTCTTGGGTCACTCGCCTTCGAAACCTCTCCGGGGACGGAGGCAGTTGGGAGCTGTAACAAACAACCGAAGGGCTCCGATGACGCCCGCGCCCAGCACCGAGTGCCAGCATCGGGGGGACCCGGGGGGGGCAGCCCCCCTCTCCTCTCACCCAACGGAACAGAGCAGACTGGGGAGGTCCTGCCGCAGTCCTGCGGTGCTGGGGCTCGTGGTCAGGGAAGGGGCAGCTCCTCGCAGGACGCGGTGACTTCTAGGGGAGCAGCGCAGCGCGCGGCAGCGCTGTCACAGACTCCAGCACGCGGGGCACCAGAGCCCAGCCTGCGTTTGTGCAGGGAGGGGTGATGGAGCCCGGCAGGCCCGACAACAGTGGGGCCACCGAAGGTTGGGGCTGGTTAATGTGTCTCGGAATGTGTGCCGGAGCCGTCCCGGGGAGATCAAGGGTCCGTGCGGGGCCGCGGGAGCGCGCGGCTCTCGGGGGCTGCGGGGCCGCGCGTCGGGAAGGCTGGGCGGCGCGGGAAGGTCAGGCTTGGCCAGATGCAGCCACTCCACCCTCCTCCAGTGCTTTGCACATTAATGCAAATGCACTGGCCTGAGTGGTTCATTAGCAGCATGTGGAATGGAATAATGCATCCGCATCCCATTAGCCTAATGAAAAAAAGGGAGCCGGCACCTGGAACAAAGCTGCCGACTCTTGGCGAGTGCTCTGGCTCGGCCATGCTGGGCCGTGGGGCCCCCCCTTTCTTCCCCTTCCCTTCCTTCC
>JAOWBP010053026.1:0-11874 GCA_028571105.1 Tragopan temminckii
CCTTCCCTTCCCTTCCCTTCCCTCCCTTCTTCCATTTTTATCCCTTTTTTTGTGTGTCTGTGTTCTGTGTGTGGTTATGTAGATAATAAGAAAGCTGTTAGAATAAGCTTACTAAAGAACTCTTTTAGCTTCCTATTGATTTTTATTTTTATTTTTTTTATATATTTTATTACTGAGGAAGGTTGCAGCTCTGGACTTCACAGCACTTTCAGAGCAATTTACAATTCTATTCATTTTCTGAGTACTTCAGATAAAAGCCCTGGAGAAGAAACATATTCAGTTCACACAGTAGGGTATTTGTACATGATAATAACCTCTCCAAGCTCAAGATCTCAGAACTATTCTTTTCATTCTGATACTTTCAACACAGTAGAACACAACAGGATTTTCAGACTCCTAATACATCACTTCCAACTGAGGTACCAGCACCCACGATGTGTAGCAATCTTCATGGAACAAGATAATTTCTATTTCAGTTCTCTCTCTCTCTCTCTCTTTAAATTAAATGACACACATCACTTCCTATTCAATTCTGTAATTTTTTTTCATGGCATGGTATCTTTATTATTACAACATGTTTATGCTCTCTGAAAATAAATATACATCCATACATAAATACATGTGTTTAAGTAATAGCATGAAGAATGTATATAGTGTACGTAGTCAGTAGTCATTTCCAAAATATTGTTTGTAAAAGACTGCATATTTTATTGAATATTATGCTACATCAGAATATAGGAAAATTAATATAAATTTTCAGTGATTTTTTTCATGATTTTTACATTTATTTTTAGAACAGAATAGTGTACTTGGACGGATGTATTCCAACTACATGAACACTTCATTTCTAACCATTTGCTATAGACATTGTAAGCAATACTAATAATATTTTACTAAGTACCACTTATGTCACTGTAGAATCTTTATTACAAAAAAGTGTGTACCTTTCACAGAATCACAGAATTTTAGAATGGCTTATGTTGGAAGAGACATAAAAAATCATTCAGTTCCAACCCCGCTGTTGCGAGCAGGATTGCCCCCCACCAGATCAGACCGCTCAAGGTCCATCCAACCTGCCCTTGGATGCCTCCAGGGAGAGAATGTTCACAGCTTCCCTGGGCAGCTTGTGCCGGTGCCTCACCACCATCTGAGAAAAGAATTTTCTTCTGATACTGATCTAAATCTTCCCACTTTTAGTTTAAAGCCATTCTCCCTTGACCTATCACTATTAGACCATGTAAAAAAATTGCTTCCCTTCCTGGTTATAAGTTCCCTTCAATTACTGGACGGCTGTAATGAGGCTTCTCCGGAACCTTCTTCAGGCTGAACAAACCCAACTCCCTAAGCCTTTCCTCATAGGAAAGGCATTCCAGCTCTTCAGTCATCTGTGTGGCCCTCCTTTGGACCCACTCCAACATCTTCATATCCCTATTCTGGGGGATACAGACCTGGGTGCAGTACAGCAATTGGGGCCTGATGAGGGCAGAGTAGGGCGGGACAATCCTTTCCCTCTCCCTGCTGCTACTCCTCTTTTAATGCAGCCTAGAATACTGCTGGCCTTCCAGGCTGCAAGTGAACACTGCTGGCTCATGTCCAGCCTTTCATCCACCAGAACCACCCCAGGTCCTTCTCTAGAAGGCTGCTTTTAATTAGTTCTTCTCCCAGTCTACATATCATACCTTGTATTTGACCTTGTTGAACCTCATTATTTCAAGTGGGCCTACCTTCAAACCTGTCCTGATCCCTCTGGATGGCATCCCTTCCTTCTTTTGCGTTGACTGGTATCATCAGCAAACTTGTCAAGGGTACATTCAATGTCACTGTCTATGTCAATAAAGATATAGAAAAGTACCAGTGCCAGGACAGACCTCTTGGGGACACCGCTCGTGATTAGCATACTCTTGGATACAGAACAGTTGACCACAGCCCTCTGACTATGACCACCTAACCAATTCTTTATCCACTTACAGCCTTCAAATCTGTCTCTCTCCAACTCAGCTATAAGGATGTGGTGTGGGACTGTGTCAAAGACCATGCACAAATCAAAGTATACAACATAAGTTGCCCTTCCTTTGACCACCAGTGCTGTCATTCTATCATAGAAGGCCATTTGATTTGTCTGGCACAATTTACCATTAGTGAAGCTGTGCTGGCTGACTTGGACCACCTCCTTGTCTGGCATATTTTTCATTCATTCATAGTGAAATTGTACATAAAAGAATAGGTGCATTTATCCACAGTAGATCCTTCTTGAAGAGTAACATTCAGTATATTTTTGGTCTCATTATATATTAAGATAAATACTGTGGCCACAAAAGGAGCCCAGATGGAAAAATGTGGATTTGGGTTGGTATTTTTTTTTATTGATATTTGTGAAACAGAACTGTGACATCACTATTAAATTCATAGTGAACTCTGTTTCTCGATGCTGATTTTTCAGAATTTAACCTTAAGCTTGTAGTTTATGTAGTAAAAAAGAAAACCAGTATAAATTTTCTGTATTAGCTGATTAAAATCAAATAGTAAGAGAAAATCTCAATTTACTGTGGAATATTGGAAATGATATTCTATATATGATGCAGCATTTGTTCTTTATATGTTAGATGTTGTATGAACCAACTACACAGGTACAATTCTGTCTGGATAATCACGTTCAATCTGAAAATTCAACATAAATTATCTGCAGATGTCACTCTTTTGACAGTCATGAAATATATCCAGTCAGAGGGTAATTCTTGAAACTATACAGATATTATTCAACACTTAAAGGACCCGAGTATTTCTTTTTTAAATGTAAAATGAGTGAAATTATTCTACTAACTTAACAAGGAGCAAATTTAGCTGTGGATGTTACAAGGTTTTGAGATAATTTTAAAGCATCATAAAAGTAGCAGAAGCTGCTTGCTCTTCTCAGTATAGGTGAATCAACATCCTCCTATATTTTTGTATTAATATTGTGTGTACATACAGATTTAAGATTTCATGTGCTGTTAGTATTAGCCAGTATCCCTGTGTTGAAGTTGGATGTTTTCAAAATGTGTCACTGTGGAGAATCCTGTACAACTTCTGTTTAGTCATTTATTTTCAGTTTGTTCAGAAAATATTTTTCCATCTCAGAAAATATGTTAAGGAATCTACCACTTGATTTGGCAATTTCTCATGAGAAGTTATTTAAGAAAGATCATTCTGCTCATGAATATTCTGTAGGCAGCCATTTGATCATGTTACTTGTTAGGAACTATGCATAGAAGAGAAGATTTTTCTGACACCTGGATTTGCCTGGTATGAGCCTACAAAATTAGCAAGTTTGTGTCAGGAGATATATACAGCTTTTGAAGGAATCCTTGACCAGCAAGTGAGATTACTAGACCACAACCTCAACTACAAGTCATTTAGTAACGTTTCTCTTCCCAAATTCCTTATTCCCATATGACTTCAATCAACTCAGAAAAGAATTCAACAATGAGTCGAGACTGGTGAGAATAAAAGACAGGGTAGTACAACAGGGGATAGCAACATGGGCAGTCAAGAGAGAACAATCCTCCAGGTCCTTGATGGTCTCACAAATCTTAATGAAATCAACTGTCACAGCAAGTGCAAAATATTTCTAGGGAAGCAAATGAGCATATTTAAGTGCATGTTACAATTACTGACACACATAGCACTGTTTTTCCATTGTTCATTCATTATTTGTGTGTAAGTCCTTGACTACAGTACTGTTTTCATGTCTAAGTATTAGTCTTAACCATTCACAAATGTAATTAATGTAATTTTTGAAATGCTTTTTGAATAAATTTCATTTTGTGAATAGCTTTGTTAGCATGCACAAAGGAAATTCAGTATACATTTCAGATGGCCATACAAAATTTATTAGAAATATCAATCTATTTATATTCATTATTTAATATCAATCTATAACAAGTTTTCATAATTTGAAACTAGAATATTGTATTGCAGTTTCACCATGAAACCACAGTATTTGTAAACGCAAATTCATAAATTCATCTGTTTATTGTGGATTATTTTTTCTTAAGTGAAGATAATACCTACATTTGCTATGAAAATAAAACTAAGTTGTAATTTCACGGATTTTGTTTTTTAGATATAAATTTAGGAATAGCCATATTCACCTTTGTGAAAGGGTAGGAATTGTGGCCCAATTGTAACAGGAGCCAGCAAGCAGCTATGTCAAGTGGCCTGGTGCATGACAAACACCAGACTGAAGGGCTGTTGGGCTGCTGATGTGAATGCCTCACACAAGCAGAAAGCAAAAACAGGAGTAGCAGTGGCGAGCACCATCTTGCTAGGCAGAAGAGTCAGAGATTCTTAGGCAAATGATTGCCATTGGAAATGCATACTTTTCTGAACTTGGAAGTGAACTACTAGCTTATACACTTAGTACACCATGGAATAGGGTCTGGTGTTCTTTTTTGAAAAGGTAGCTGGCTATCACCTTGCTAGTCACCAACCTGCCTACACTCCAGAATCTGGTTAAAAGGACTGTGCATCTTTATGTGCCTCTCTACCATTATTAGCAGATCAAATAGCTCTTGAGTGAGAGAAATGCTAGTGAAATCTGGATACTGTCACAGTGGGAGTACAGATGTTGTTATTCTAAACACATCACTTTAATATATAAATAAGTTATATGTGTTAATCTTAAAACTATTCTTTTCATGCTAAGGTCTTTGAAGTCTTTTATTCTCTGGACAGGAATGTAAGTTCTCCCACAGAGCAGAGAAAGTAGATGCATGTTTACTTGGAATTAATGAAAGCAGCCAGACCAGAGCAGTTTGCATTCTACCTACCTTGCTATTCTAATAAAATTCTTCTCCTCCTTAATTTGATCACACAGCATGAGTTTTCCTAAACAAACAATCAAAAAGAGTGCCCTCCACACCAATTATACTTTCTCCTTTGATAGCAGTCTAACATGTAAGAAAATTCCCTGGCTTTCTTCTGTGCTTGTACATATGGAAGTCAGTACATGTACTTATCACAGCAGTTCAGTGCAAACAGTGCAACTGGTCAGCAGATATGCTGATAAAAGCTTGAATTGAAGTTATTGGGATTGAAAAATCTTGAAAGGAAATCCTCAAATAATAAATTAATTAGAACTTTTTAATATACTACTTCTTTTGTTATATATTTTATGTTATTCTGCTAAACTGACTAGATCATGTCATTTGGAAAATATTTTTATAGCATTTTTGGGCTATCAATATAGCATTCAGTAGTACATTTGAGTAAAAGTCTTCTTGCAGATAGGAAAACATCACCCATTAGATACTCCTGCATTTTTCTGTTTGTGAATTCTGTCAAGATTAAAACAAGACTATTACTGTAGAAGCTCAATACAGCAAAATTTTTGCCATAGGTGCTTTCAGGAAACATTCTGGAGAAGACTGTTCTCATTAACTAGCATACCACTTTTACACCAGACATTCTTCCGGGCTCAGAACATCTTCCAGATCTCCCACTCTTAGTATATTAATCCACCACTGACTACATTACAGACATATGAAACTTGAAAGACAAACCTCTCAGCTACATTTTTGCAGCCTCATTAACGTCAGTCTGACTTTCTTCTTCGTGCCTGGATCTCCTTTTTGTTCACGAATATGCTAATGAGTGAAATCTTCCTGATATGAATGTACAATGGCTCTGTCTAGTTAAAGTGGTTTTGTTTTCCTATTCTTTATTGTTTTCTTGATAAATCTGCATTTTGATCTTGAGGCCACCTTCCTCCTGGCACAGCTCTCGTTCCAGTGGTGCCTGTGGATTCTTTGTGAATGAAGAGTGAAAAGCAGAGTCTCAAAGCATACGAGGATGTGAGAGCTGTAATTCAGATGGAGTATGAAAATTTCCTGTTTTCTTTCAGCAAAATGTGCAATCTGAGCAAACTCAGAGGAAAAATGACAGTCTCTTACAACTTGCAGTAACAGCCATTATTTCCTTCTCAAGGTCACTATGATAAAATTTCAAATAGAAATTAGATGAAAGTTAACTGAAAGACTGAATAATGCTGACTGTCCCATTATTTCCTGATCATTTTATTACTAAAATTCAAAAACAGAACAATCAAAACAACTTCAGAAAATATTTTTTTCCTCAAATCTGTTTTGACTTAAGCTTCTAATTAAATTAGAAGTGTGAAAAGAAAAAATTCAAATGATTAAGATTTCCTTTTCATAGATAGTTTGTGTGAAATTCTATTCCTACAGTATGCACCTTCTGTGCAACCCTCTTAGTAGCAGGAATTTGATGCCTAGAGAGGCTGGGAGAGCTATTGTCCTTAAACACTGAGATACAAGGGTCCCCTTTTTGTACAACTCAATGACTGATCGTGATTCAAGATACAACATAGTGAGAAAACAAAAACTGGAAAGGCAATAGGAAAAAAGTGTCATTCTTAAACTAGATTTCTCCTCATGTTATCTTTTTTAACTTGAAAACTAATCTCATCAGCTGTTGTGCATTTGGAAACGCCTAATTTTGAAGGAGAGTAGCAGTGGAACCCCCGCAATGATCTTTTTATTCAGAGCATATGCACTAGAATAATAAATACAGCATGTACTGCTGGCATGAGACACTTTTGCCTCTTCTTATTTCTCATTTCATGATTGTGTTTACAAAGGTTGATATGTTGGCACAGTGGGAATCTTATGTTTGCCCTCAAGCCATATACAGCCCTGTGATAGAGGCAGCTATGCCGGGAGCTTCCTGGTACCCTGCCAAAACCCACAGCCCCGCAAAGAAAAGCAATTATTTTGTCCATGGGCAAGAGGTAATTCAATCTCTGCGCTTGTTCAATCTGGATGGAGGGTGATGAGTAGCTTAGAAAACATCTTTCATGTTTGGATGATGATTTGGTGATTCCATGTGGATACAAGATTCAAAACCCTCTCAGGAACTTCTGTCCCATGTATTTAATACTACGATGGTCTACATTTTTTTGCATGTTAAGTAATTCAGATTTCACAAAATATGGATTTGAATGTCTGTATTGAGAGGTTTGGTTTCTCACCACCAGGCCAGCTCACATCAGGCAGCATTGCAACTACAGGGTCCTCTGTGTGTTAAACTGTGAACACAGACTGAGGTGTGCTTGAGGGATGGATTTGTTGTGCTTAAGCAGATGTACAGAGGGAAGAAGAATAAGAGGAAAAGCATACACATCCTCCACATACAGATTAAATGTATGGTGCCAAATGTAGAAGAGCCTCAGCATTCTGAGCTTGATGACCCGTAGGGATGGCCTGATAATAGAGGGAGATCAAAGCATCTGTAAGAACCCAGATAGCATCCAGTGCTCCCAGCAAGGGCTGGGTCTTTTGTGTAGCTTAAGCACAGAAAACAGACAGTCGGTGCCCTGAAGGGCTTTCTGTCTGAAAAGCTGGTTGTACCAAAATGAATCTGATGGGGAGTGGACTCTACATTCAGCATCCTGTGGAACTTATTTCTTTTGTTTTTCTTCTAAGACTGGAGATCAGGAAGGAGCATTAAAAGGAATATGGGGTGGGAAACAGGCACATAATCTTGATAGCTGGAAATATGCCAGGAGCATGGGGCCTTATGGAGGCATTTGGTGAAAGATAAAAGTATCTTCTAATTAGTTACTGGAATTTTAAGCAGAAGGCTTTACAAAGCACAGTGTCATCCTAGAGGAATTTTAATCATGTTTAGGATTTTGGTGCTGAAAAGGAAAAAGAAGAGTGTAAGGTTCTTAAAACAATATGTAATGTTTATAGTGTCATGACTTGGCATATTTACTTTAGTAAAATATTAGCTTGGACCCATAATGCTTTGAATTTCAAAGACTTAATTTTAAGTTAAGTTGCTTGACATATATGTAAGATTCCATTAATTCCTGTGAACTTGACTGGGTTTGACTGAAGTATTTTGGAGATGCTTGCAGAGTTGCTCTGCTGGCAGGACAGGCAACATGGTAAGCACTGCAAGGCATGCAACGGCAAGTGGCCAGGGATGAAGAGGAGTTGTACTTGCCTGGGTATGTCTGGCTAATATTTGTTCTGAAATATCCACATGCTGCTGTTTTGCTTAGTAGGTATCTCTGATGGAACAGTAAGGAATAGGAGGGACAAGCAAAGGCAAAAGAGCAGAACAATTTTAACTGCCCAGAAGTACGAATTATGTAATTCAGTTTAGCTGAAAACTAGTCCTGCCTGTATGACTTCCAGACAGGGCTCAACATCTACATATGCTGATACTGACTAGCAAGCTAAGAGCATCTGGCAGGCATTAGTGCTGATAGTTTAACATCATGTGACTGTGCTGTATAGATGCTTTAGGATCATATGGCTCAAAATTGAATGGTTTTCTGCATTAGGCAAGTAACAGCCAGAATAATGACCCCTCCCCCGTTTTGTGGAGTGACATATTTCAAACGGAGGTATTTATTTATGCTTGTATAAGAGATTCTATTGACTTGGACAGAAATTGAGTGATCATGACTTTTTGAATTCTCTGAAATTTTTATATACTTTTCTACTAATTGTGCTTTAATTGTGCATTTCAATTGCTAATTAAAAAATTACTTTTCTACAGTTGCTCGTACTAAAGATAATTTACTCTTATTTTGTCTTCTGCCATATCATCACAATAACTTGACTTTATGGCAATGACTCTAACGAATATAAGCTGTCTTCAACTCTGTTAAGCAGTTACAGTTGAACATCGTGATTGTTTGTTTTTTTTTTCTTTCAAACTACATGACTTCTGGATAACCGTAGAACATTTTCTGGTTCCACTGATGAGTTCACACAGCAGCACCAACTGCATTAGTCTCCAGGGATGACCGTAAAATGCTTAGATATAGCAACCAAGCAGGCAGGGCATGCAAAAGCCTTGGTATATAAACTTTGCTGACCTTCATGGACAGTGCAACTTTGATCATTTTATCATCCCTTTCTCAATGGCTCTTTTTGTTGGAGTTCTTTCTTAGCTCTTCCCTTGGCAGAACAGCTGCTTCTCTCTGGCCACTGGGTACAGCCTTATTTTATTTATTCTTGTCTTCAACTTTTGTAGGGAAGCCAGATACATGGGGATGGGTGTTATATAACAAATACAATAAGTAAATAAAGCCCTATTTGCAACGTTCTTGCTGTCCACAGTGAAAGCTGTGGTCATGGAGAAAGGAATCCATTACACAAAAATGCCCTGTTTGATCCTGTTGGGGCAAATGGCTAAAAAATAGGAGGGGTAGTTTGAAAGCTGAAAAGTGAAATTAACAAAAACCAGCCAGTTTAGGGACAACTGGTCAATATGTTGAGTGACTTGGTTAAAACAAAATATTGAAGCATAGAGTGTTCCTCTATACAAAACAGGCCACTGGATTTACATTTGAATTCTTAATCCTTCCAAATTTAAAATAGTTGAAATTCAGGTTGCTGCTGGCACTGGCCACTGAGAAGCAATGCCAGAGTCTCACTTTGCTGTGGAAATTTGATTGTGTGGAGCCAAAGACTGATCAAGGATTCACGCACTGCAAGCAGTCGCTGAGTTGACTTGAAGCACTAAGATAGATTTTGTATCATTTAGAACTTTAAAAGGGATTGAAAGAGGAGGTCAGCAGGGTCACTTTTGCGATAGGATCTAGAACTTCAGAAGATGTCTTTACTTGTGTTGCCTGGCTTTCAAAATGCTTATAAAGACTTCTCAATCTTTTGATTTTGTAATTGCTCACTTGGCATTTCACTTAAGATTTCCCGTTTTGACGTTTTGTTAGTCCTTTTCCCGTCTTCCCATGCCATTACTCCTTCTCCCTGTCTCTCCATTCTTCTCTCCCCTCAAACCATTTCTTCCTGTGGTATTCTCTAGTCATTGGTATTAGATACTGTTGGTATTATTTTTCCTTTGACTGTGGAGGAGTACCTTGTTTTCATGATTGAATTTCTTTCAAGCTTGACAGTCAAAAAGAAGAGATACAAAATTATTTAGTTTACAATTTGGTTAAGAAAAGCCTGATGAAACTTTTAAGCCTTCCATTAAAACAAAATCTTTGTTTTTTTTCCTAGCCTGGCATTGTGTTATTACCTGTATGTAACTTCAACACTAATGAAGTATTTTCATAGATATGTAATTATGCCTTTGTAGAAGGTCATTCATATTAGCAAAGTGATTTTCACTTGCACTAATGAGAGTGCAGCCAATAGCTTGAGGGAACTAATTTTTCCCCTCAACATGACACTTGTCATGCCTCATCGTACTACTGCATCAAGTCTTGGCCTTCCTGATACAGGAAGGACATTGACACATTGGGGCAAGTCCAGTAAGAGAAGATGGTCATGGTACAGCAGAACGTGTTCTGTGAAGAGACACCCAGAGTTGTTCTGCCTCTAGAAGAGAAGAAAAACTGGGAGGAACTTATTGCTGTCTTCAAATATCTAATGTGAATGTGTGGAGAAAATGAATAGAGATTCTTCTCAGAAATGCACAGTGGAAGGAGAAGAGAGCAATTGGAATTAAGTTTGATCTTATTACAATTATACATATATTTTGTAATATATATATATATTACAAAATACATATATATATATATATTAATTTGAAGTTGGTTAGATTTTGACATAGAAGACCACAGAGGCTGTGGACTCTTTCTAAGTGGAGATATTCATAGCCTAAGTGGACAAGACCCTGAGTAGCAAGACCCTAAATCATACAATTCTCTGTAATCCAGGCAGCAACTTAGTACAGTCAAAGATCATAAACCAGCTCAAAAGAGTACAGAGATCAAAATTTTCTTATGTTAATGATCTTATTTATATTTTTCAGGAGTAGATTGTAATCCTATTTAAACTTGACCTGAGATGTGCATCACGAAAAAATACAAACTATCTGCTTTGTGAATATAAATGAGGTATTAACAAGATATAATTATTGTTATGCTGAGTCAGTATGACAAAAATGCAGTCTTCAGTTGTTAGTAACACCATCCCAAAACTTAGATTTCTAAATATAATAATAGAAATTATTATATTTATATCACAGTAGAATATACTCTGATAGTAGCTTCTAGTTTTAACTCTAGCCCAAGATCACAAAGACACCTAAATAAAATAGATTTCCCAGAACCCATGGGATCTTAAGCAAAATCCAGGAGCAAAGATAAGTCATGAAAATTCTAGACACTTAAGAATACATGAGAATAGAAATTTTTTTTCTTTAGGCATGTCCATTTCTTACTGCTCATAGTTCTCTGTTACCCAAAAAGTCATGGAATTTTTTCCTCATTTTCATATGAATCTTCCTTGTTCTGAGCATCATTGGAAAGAGCCTGGCTCCATCCACTTAATTTCTGCCCTTTAGATATTTAGAAGAGTTGATCAGATTCCATTTCAGTCTTCTCCAGGCTGAATAATCCCAGATCTCTCAGACTTTCTTAGATGCTTCAGGATCTCATCATGTTTTTGGGCCTCTGCTGGACTCTCTCAAGCAGTTCCCTGTATCTCTTGAACTGAGGAGCCCGGATCTGGGCACGGTATTTCAGATGCAGCCCCACTAGGGTAGAATAGAGGAGAAGGAGAACTTCTCTTGACCTGCTGGTAGCGATCTTTTTAACGCACCCCAGGATACATTGGCCTTTTTGACTGCAAGGACCCACTGCTGGCTCATGGCCAATCTGCTGTCCACCAGAACACCCTTCTCCACAGTGACCCTTTCTAGCAAATCAGCTCCTTACCTGTATTAATCCATGCAGTTATTCCTCCTCAGGCGTAGGACTCTACACTTGCCCTCGCTGAAGCTCATAATTTTCCTCTCCTCCTAACTCTCCAGCCTATCTATCTATCTATCTATCTATCTATCTATCTATCTATCTATCATTCTTGCTGAATGGTGGCACAGCCTTCTGGT
>JAOWBP010053027.1:0-11867 GCA_028571105.1 Tragopan temminckii
TGGTCCACCCGTCAAATCCACATCCCTCCAATTTGGAGATAAGGATGTGGTGGGGGACCATGTCAAAGGCCTTGCTCCAGTCCACGTAAATGACATCGGTAAACATTGGTAACAGCCTGTCTCCAGACAGGCTGTTATCACAGATAGACATACCTCTAGGCAGAACTTTTTCGCTCCCTGTCTTCCACATGGGAACAAAAATGTCCCTTCAGGACCTACAGTTTGGGCCACAGCAGAAGTCTGTGTGAGATGGCAAGTGGAAGCAAGCTTCTGTACGCCATCTCCTTGCTGGGCAACGTGTATGAATTTCAAGTCTGGATGGGAAGAAGGAGGTGTCCATAGATGCTGCAGTGACTGAAACCTGTCTCTCTAGTAAGAGTTTCAAAGGGATCTTGTAGCTGAGAGAAGTAGATTTTCTGTCAGAGACTTCTTGTAGGAATTTTGTTGAAAGAGTAGGTGTATCCTCAGAGTGATAAATGTAATTGTAGCCCTTGAGATAGGAGGTATTGATTTTTTTACAATTTACATCTATTTTGTTGCTCTGTCCTGGTGTGCTCTACCTGGATATATCCCAGACATGACCTCATGCTGTCCAGACATTTTATGAGCAGAAAAATTGTGTTCCTGATGGGTTTCTTGTAGGCAATTGGTATAGTAATGGAAAATAAATATGTGTTATTCTGTAGCTCTCCTCAAATAGCATGGGGCTGGGACCAAGTCTATGTGAAAACATGTAGTTCATTGGAGCCATTTGTGTGCTGAAGCTCTCAGTTGAGTCCAAATGCCAACCAGAACATACCCCAGCTGATCCAGAGCTGCACATGGTCTGGTTGGTAGCTGCCTCCTGCCAGTCCAACTGAGTTTTCCCTGCCCTCCTTTCAGTAGGGTCCTTTCTTCTGGATTTCCCTCTAATAATTCATAGTGCTTTATAACATTTATGAGTCTAATTTGAGTGCTGCTTCCTAAAAAGCTTTCAAATAGTGAATATAACCTGACAAAATGTGTAACACAAATTTTCTGAAAGAAACTGCTGATGCTGACTAAAGCCAGCCTAATCCTTCCCATGTTGGTATTATTAACAATGTTTACTGCAGGCAAATGGTACTTGCCCAATTACTCTTTCAGGTAAAACAGCTACGTAGAAATCAAAAGATAGTATCAATCAAAAGATTGACAATTTAAAGACAGTTTCCTGACACAAACTTTAAAAACAGTAGAAAGATACCTTTGTGATTGGAAATAAAAATGGTTTCTTTGCAGAAGTCCACCATAGAGATGAACCATCTTGAGACTTAGTCAGTAAGAGTTTGAAAGTCATTTTGAAAAACTTTTGAATATATATCTCTATTTATCTGGTTGTTCTGAAAAGCAAGAAATTATGACAGTGGCAAAAGGCCACAGATGTAGTTATTTATGCTCCCCCTGTTCACTCCTGAAAGTCATGCTCCTACCTTCTCCAATGTACCTCTAACACAGCCTTTCATACTGTTTTCTGTTCCTCCCCTTTCTTCAAAATGAGAGCAGGTGAAATAACAGATGCTGTACAGGAAACTGAAGGATAAAATGTGGATCACTTTCTGTTGTAAGTCTAGTTCTGGCTGCTTCACCCCTGCCCAATCAACAAATGATTGCTTTTTAAATATGATTATTATTTTAAAGCCTTTTCCATCTAAAATTGGCAGGTGGAATGGAGCTGTAGCCAGAGGTACACATTTCTGGAAAATTTTCAATATAATTGGACAATGTCTATTTGCAGACAAGGGGCTGTAAAGACCTAGATCTTCCATTTATTTTTATTTTTATGTTCTGTGATATCTTCTGTAAAAATCTTGTCTCAGAATGAGCTTGACCTAGAAATATCAGTTCATTGGAGATGCTTGCTAGTGTGGCTTTTGGCAGTCTCAGCAGGCTCTAACAACTTTGCCAAAATGTTATGTGGAGAAAATCTCTAGCGGAGTCAAGTTGCTTCAGAAAATAAACTAGTGGCTTAGATGATTTACCATAGTGAAGCATCTTCAGCAATTACAAATAACCTGCCTTGCTCCCTATCTCATGCCTCTCTGGCTGTGCACTTGACCCAAAATTATTTCCAATGTCTGGAAAGCCTTGCTACTGTAGAATCATAGAATCTCAGAATGCCCCATGTTGGAAGGGACCCACATGGATTGTGGAGTCCAACTCCTGGCTCCATCATGCCTCTTGCGTGGTGTCTGCAGGTGGTGGAAGGCAAAAACCATGAAGATTTTTCTTTGCTCACTCTGCTTCAATGCTTCATCCTACCTTTAATGACTAAGCCAGGTATGCCTCTTGTTTCCTAATATCTAGTCAAGCTGAGTGCTTCTTCCTTCTCCTTGGGAAAATGGCGCCATAAAGAACGCTATGCTGAATCAAGGTGCGTGGGGTAAGTCGAGAGATACACTAAAGGTAGGAAGACAGAAGCAATACACAGAACAGACTGAGCTAGAAAACTCTGACATCCATCTGTGGCTGCAGGGGTCTGATGTAAACACACAGGGAGAAGTGTGTAGCAGAGCTGACCGCATGCCAGCCGCTGGGTACAACTGCAATCTTGTTGGTGCCACATGCAGCTTAGCAAGGTTTGGCAAGCCCTTAGCAAGCAGAGCAAACAGACTTGTGTTGTGGTGCGAGCTGTCATGGATAGGGAGCTATCAGCCTCTTGTAACTAATGGGAGGATAAGTAAAGCTGATCCATAAAGCCTGGTTCTCTGTTTTGCTTCTTTGCATCCATGCCACCCAAGTACTGCCTTCTCAGAATTACTTAAGCAGTGGATTTATGTTGTGAATAAATTTTGCCTCGGCTGTAGGCTTTACCTGGGTGTCAGGGGAGAGAATGTTCAGCATGGGAGAGGTTGGGACCAAAGATTTGACTTGGGGTTTCTCTTACATTCTTTTCCCCTCTGAGCGATGAATGACATGGCTTGTGCAGATGGTTAAGGTAGGGTCTGCAGATAGATTGTGAAATAGGATAGCCAGCTTTTAGCATGCCGTTAACTTGCTACAGTAAAAACAGAAAGGAGAAATCTAGCTCCCATTTGGCTTCACTGGGCTTAGGCAGAAAGGTTGAGTGAGTCAGTAGTAAATAAATAGGGTATGTGGCAAGACAACAGGTGGCTGTATCAGCCAGAAAATACATGACCTTCTGTTGTTCCTCTGAGCTCCTGCTTGATAGAAAGCTCTAATCATTTTTGGGTAAACAGAGCTATAAGCTACAGATAGACAAAAAGGCATAAGAAGGAAATTATTCAGTGGGCAGAGAAAGCAAACCCGCTCTTTTCAGCTTTTTTCCATCTGTTGGTCCCCATTGAGGAATTGAAAAGGCAGTCACTGGGGAGTCCTGATCTGATGGCAATCCAAAGTGATTATTTGATTTGCTTTCTCGCGGTTGCAGTGCTGAATCTCTGTGTTCCAGCAGGAGCCAGCCTTATTATTTCAGAGCATTTTAGCTTTCACAGATATTGGCTTTCTCCTAAGGCTTTAGTTTTCAAAATATATTAAAATATCTATCTATAATCTAACGTAGTGCAAATCTAAAGATTATCCAAGTGTTAAGGTAATGTCAAGCTTTGCTAGTGAAGGGGAAGAGTCTGGCAGTTTTCAGTTTGTGCTACGTTTTTGGAACATGGATTTGCAGAAATAATAACAGTGTTTAAAGGAGCCAGTAAGGAGCTACAATGAGAAGAATGCCTCTCATGGCTGTGAACATGCTGTCCATGTAATGTGTGTGATTAATTCAGAATCGCCATGTAAGGCATTTTCCCCTTATTGTATTAGCTACTTTTTCTGAGGTCCTCGTTTCTGTGGACCTCTAATAATGAATTGAAGCAGACCAGCTTTGTCTAACAGATGTTAATTTGGGCTCTGATCATTTCTTACTCTTCGATAGTTCAGCATAAGCCCACCACATATATGTTAACAGAAACAAATATTGGTTCCCAAAGAATTCATGCTAAAGGTCCTGGATGTCTTAGGGGACCACCACATACAGACTGATGCAAAAATTTTAAGCCTCACTGTTTTTTGAAGGCTTTTCAACGTATGTGTAGGAGTCACAGCACCTAAATGATCCTGCCTCTGCCTGTCCTCCCATAACCTGAACCTGAAGTCAATATGCAGATTCTGCAATGTATGGGATTGCTTTGAACAGATGATCATGTTGTTAAGGCAATGACTCACCAGGATAATTCTGGACAACAAAAGGCAGTTGTTACAATATAGATCTTTTGAAGATGAGTAAAGAGGAGAATAGAAATTTTATAAATAGATTTAACAATAAATAAGTAAATAAATAAGTAAATAAATAAATAAATAAGGGGAGAAAGCTAAGGAAATGAATTTTGCAAATATCTGCAGTGGAAGATTTTCAGGCCAGCAGATCCTTCCTCTTGGAATCCAGAGACTCTGCCAAACAAGCTGTAAAAAGAAAGGGAGAATAGTTGCCCTGAAAGATGTTTAGCTATTACAACAGCATGTATAGTGTAAATCTTTGAATCGCACAAAATACAACTTATGGACCAAAGTTTCCTATACTTCTGTGTTTTCCTCATGGTCAAGATATTAAAATCAGTGCTTTGGATGATGTCATGGTTTTATGACTTTTGGTGATCAGTATTCCACATCATAACATCATATAATGCACTGGGGGTTTAGACAGATGACTATATTATTTTTGTTGTATGAGGAGAACACAGACTGAAAAAAAATATAAATACTTCAGGCATTTCTTCTGAAAGTGACAACTTGTCTGTTTTTTGAATATACAATAGTATATCATGAAAGGAGTCAATGGATTAGAAGCAAGGGGTCAGAAATGTTTTTCTTTTCACATTTGGAACAGAGAAATATTAAGAATTCACCATCCGTATCTGAATTCTAAAGCTCTGCAATATATAACAATCATCTAAGTAAGACATGGTGAAAATCCATGACTAATTTCATAGTTCTAAGGAATAGACCAAGAAAAATGATGTATGGCACTTCTATTAAGATTTGGGATAAAAGAAATGGAGCAGACAGAATGCCTCCTGACTATGCTAGCAATCACGTCTTCTTTACTCCTGATGTCTGAAGGGAACTTTGTGCTGTTTGGTGGTCTTTGTATGCATAAACACTTCCCATGTACGAAGTTTTATTGGCCAAACTCCTGGGCGGAGGTGGTGATCTGAAAGCTGCAATATGACAGGCAGCTGATTTGAGATGTCTACTCGAAGTGACAAATATCTCCTCACAAAGGACAGGCAGCACTGAGTTTTGCTGTTCCCTATCCAAGGACAAAATAACCTGTCACTTTTGGACTTTGCCGTAGAAGTGAAGATTTTTGGTAGTGATGGAACTGCTTTTCTTACCAATACCAAATACGCAGGTGATGTGGCCAGCGCTACAGAGAACTGCTAGCTCTGCCTGTGCCTAAAACGAACCTGAGATGCCAAAATTAGAAGCTTAGTCACACAGCCTGCCAATTTAATTGGTGAAGAAAGGCAGACACCTCTAGAGAATGAATGGCATAAATCTTAGTGCAAACACAGCCTAAAATTAGTTATGAGGAATCCACACCTGAGACTGCAGTGTGAGAACAGCTTTTCTTAAGTGGACGAAGGAAATTTAGTGAGGAATTTCAAATATGTGACAAGGAAGTTCTTTATGTTCTTGTAACAAGACAATAGCATGGTTAACAAAAAATGCCGATTTTCTTCCTTAGGTAAAAAAGTAGGTAAAAAAATAGTTAAATATTTTTTGTAAAACAGCAAATAATGATATAGAATGACACACTCACATAACATAAATGCAAATAAATAAACACATACACAGACCAGATGAAAGAAACAATAATTTATATTGTATTCTAGAAGGAATGAAGTATGACAGCTGTACTAGAAATGAGTGTTCACTGGAGTACAAGGATGTACATACACCTGTCATCAGTGTGTGGGATGTATGTATGCATGTGAATTTACAAGCAGTTCTCACTACTCCCTCACAAGATTATGAAGCTCTGAGATAAATTTAAATAGGAAAACATAGCTAAAGGAAGGCAGAATATAATTGTATGTATGTACTGAAGAACATCACACTTCAGGTACCATTTTCATGAAAAGTGACTTTTTGTGGTCATAGTCCTTTGAGCTTCAGGGTAAGGTTTAAATGTATTTTTTAAAATAAAGTACTCAGACTGAGCATAGCTACTGAATATACTTGAGTATCTCTATGAGCTGCTAGTGGCAATTGCAAACAGGCCATTGCACATAAAAGAACATAGCAGTGATTGCAAAGAGCTTCAAGAAACAGTAGAATGCTGTAGTTTGAAGTATGACATTTCTGTGTTCTTTCAGCATTTCTATCTGATTTCCACTGCTGCCAGCCTTGTACTGTACCTGTTAATAAGCTGATGTCAATCTATTACCTCTATGCAGCTTTCAAAAGTAACATCTTAAATTAGGGTAGGAAGTAGGGTAGGTGAAAATTACAATTACAATGCCCCACTGATACAGAGAATCCTTTTTTCTTTTTTCTTTTTTGCCTGACAGAAGTACACCACTTCAGTGTTTTCATTTTGAGTGAGATTGTCAAGTCTGTGTCTGACAATAATATTGGAAGCTTCTTAAATCTTGGGTGGATTTCATAGCATCCAGGAAGTTAACAGAGAAGATGAAACATTTGACATGCTCTTAATGACACATCTGACATTGATTATGCATTCCTATGTCCAAATCCATGTCTTCAGTATTTAAAGAAGCTATTTTAGTGATATATACGTGTACATCATACACTTTTATTTTACTTATTGAAACACTGCAAATGTCTCTTACATGTTTTAAACATATTTACCATTATAATACCTGAATGAATTGAACACACCTGGATGGAGCTGTCCTGTTTGTGTGTTTTCCTCTTGAGATGCAATGGGGTTGCAAGAGGTCCTTAAATTCCAGGACAACTGGGAGTATCTTAGAGAGTCAGGAAAAGGAACGTCAGCTTGCTTTTCTCCAAAACTAAGATTTTACAGATTTTCTTGCCGCATTGGTCATGAAAATGGAAACTGATACTAACTAGGAGCTAAGGAACTGCAATTGGACTTTATTTCCACATCAGAAAGAAGAGGGTAAGACAGAATGAATACCATTCCTCTGAAAAATCACTTTCAGAAAAAGCACTTTCAGAAGTTATAAAATGAGTCCACCTTAAAGCCAAGAGCAATTCTGCTGAGGGTGCAGTGGGGGAAGTTCTGCTATGGGTATCTAAAGGAGGTGGCAAGGTTGGTCAACCCTCTCTAAAGCCCTGTTGAAAGACACACAGGACAAAGCCAGTCCAATGCCCAAATGACATTTTGAAACTCTGTTGGGCTTTTGCCTGCCTCCACTGTCCCAGACCTAAATTTGATAATGCTGACCTCAAAAGCTTTCTTGGAGCTTTCTTGTGCTCACACAGAAACCAGCCTGTGCAATCTGCTTGCCTGCTGACCACCATGGGGAACAACCTCCCTCATCCCAAGCTGAGGAGATTGCTAGTGGTTAATAGAGCACCTCTCTCTTTAAGAATAAAGATACATTGACCACAAATTTCATCCATTTTTATTTTGAATGATGCACTCTACAGAGTACTTCTACTCCTCAAGCATAGAGAATGAAGGGCAGAACAGCTGCCATCCTGCCATCACTGTAAAGATCAAATGTCATGTTCAGAAAGCCACCACAGATGCTAGAAAGAACATAAAGGATGGAGGGTATGGTGTGAGTATAATGGCTTTTAGGCTGAATTGTTTCATGCTGGCTAGAACAGAAATTAGTAACAGTACAGGAAAACATCTCCTATTCCAGGTATTTTTCTGCTATCCCTGGGAACCATGCTATAAATTTTCCTTCAGAAATACGAGACTATAAGCTGATTTGTCTTAAGGCTTTTGAGATGGAAGATACACTGGAAAACGGTAAGGCCCATGCTCTCACAGAGAAATGGCATAATGAGGCCTGGATAGTAATCTGGAAATGAAAAACATCGGGATTGTCAAATCCAGACGAAAATAAGCTATGCCACATGAAAAATGAGAGATAAAGCAGAATGCTTTGATTAATATTATACAACTCTGGCAATTTCATTCACTGTATTATTTTTAGTCATAGCAGTATACAAGGTGTGCGTATGATCTGCAGGGAGATGTATTTTAAATTATTGTGGGTGGAAGAACCTGGAGCATAGTTCACAGAGCTATCTCAGTTCACCTTTGGATTACATCTCTGAAAATGCAAAGAAGTAAATACAATCCTACAAACTTCCAGAAACAATAATTAAAGTTGTGGTTGCTTCCATACATACTCATTTTTGGTCACACATTCTGGAAGAGTCTTCCTCCCATGCATGCACTGACTTCCTGCTGCCTGCATCCCAGCTCTGGGGCACTGCTGAAGCTGAGAACCTGAATACCAGAAGGTAAAATGGCATTTTTCATGAAAAGTGTAAAACAAAGAATATGCATAGGGCAGTCCTTCCTGCTTTGTGCTTCCAGTTGTCGGTACCAGCAAGTTAAAAACCACCCATGTTGGAGCTACATCTGGAACACTGTCTTCAGTCGCACCAAATGAATCCAACTGAACTACACTGTGTGAACAGGCATTTCGGTGTGAACAAGAATTGCCTTTGGAAGGTCTGCTTAATAGTTTCATAGAACATCATCTATATTCTGGGTTATGGGACGCAGTGAATTATTGTTTCTGATTCACCTACTCTGTTTTAAAGGACACTCATTTGTACCCTCTCTGTTGTGTCTGTTTAAATCAAAGTCTTCAACGTAGTGAAATATTGGAGGGAAATATGGCAAGGAATCTATTCCAAAGCTCTTAGGCAACCCTTTCCTATCTTGCACCAGCTCTGACTTCCTTTCCTGCACTTTTTCCAGTTGCTTTCAGGATGAAGTGACCAAAGCCACATGCAGTGTTCTGGAGTTTACTAACTTGTTTATCCAATCAAAAATTCACCTAATGCCATTAAAACAGAATCTGTACGGAAGTGCAAATTTTGATTCTGAAAAGTAGGAGTGAATTTATTTTGATGTAAATGCTTTAGATTCCCTGGTAACCCCTTTTTGAAAACATCATATGGTTTTATTAACTACTTTTAAAGCAAACTGATTGTTTGAAGACATTATCTGTCATAATATTTATAGGCGATACCTACGTCTCTTAAAAAATAATGCTGGTACTCCATGACTTGCAAACACTGAGTCAGACCTCTGCAAAGATGTTTTTCTCCATCTTGAAAAACTTGCTCTGAGGATTTCCTTGATGCAAGCCCTGTTGGGGGGCTGGCATGTCAGTTTAGTAGATGGTGTCACTGCCGTTCTGTGACCTGCTGGATGGAAGAGCAGGCACAATAGGATGAGCTGGATAGCTCTGAATTGACAAAATGGACAAGACAGACATCTGCCCTGGTGCCTAGGAGGAGTCAGGCATTTAACAACAGAGAAGCTCCATAGGTGCCTATCTCTACGATACTGGAAGTCTCTAAACCAGACCTTTATACGTGTGTTTCTTTCATATGAAGTGTGATGGGGATAATAACACCTCCCCACTTCAGAGCAGAGCCTGTAGACCCACTCTTTTAAGACTGAGCTGGGTAAAAAGCAGAGCATGATGCTGCAATACAGTGTCAGCTGTTACTTATGTCTGACCACTGCAGGACTGTCTCAAGGTGTTTCCTTTAATAAGATCTGTGAACAATCACTAGCATTTAATTGGAACTGAGATAAAGTTTTTCACAATAAAAAAATTGACACTGTCCTATGTAGTTTATGTAAAGATATCCACATCTCCTGGCAAACACAATTACCTTATGAAAGTATGAATTACCTTACACACAATTTACCCTTATGAAAGCATTTTTTAACATGGAAACAAGTGCTGTGTAGTTTTATGCCCCAGAAGGATGCACTATTCTTCTTCTCACTAGATGGAGGTCCAGTGCCATGAAAACTGTAGCATTCTGGATTCTTCATATCAGTGATGAGGTTGGGATCACTGCCATGACAATAGCTGCAAAACCTTGCAGTAATTCTATGTTCTGAGTAGAGGACACAGATAAAGGAATGCATATTTATAAATCAGTTAAAGCCTATAATACCCTCTAGTAATAAAACATCTAGAAAAGGGAATGGAAAAAATGTCATAAAATTATAGATATTTAGACACAGATGTTTAGATGCAATGAAGATTTTATAAAATCCAGTTGTGCTGAATGAATTTCTTTTGGCAAAAACAGAGCTCTTTAATAGATCACATCTGCCTGGTTGATTCTGCATTAATCCTGACAATAAATTGCTGTAACTATCTTGTTTAATTAGAGAGAGGAAGAACTGCCATTCACTTTGCTTTTCAAATTTTTTTGGTAATCATCCTGCAGTGCCAATGCATTTAATATTCAACCCAGTACCAGAATTAAAGGAAGTAAGCCCTTTCTTTAGGGGTGCCATCTAACTGCACAAAAGAGTCCTCCAGGCCATTCATCCTACAGTCTTCCAGTGGCTTCACCTTCCACTTCCCAGAAAGTCTGTCCTCCTTAAAACATTTCCCATTATTTTTTTTCTGGACTTCTCTGAGAGTCTTTTCTCAGACAGGAAATATGAAAGAGGAAGATGAACCTGTAAGAAAATATGCAAATAAATATATAAATAAACAAAGAATCAGAGAAACTGGGACTGAGTTGCAGTTGCTGTATTCTAGGTTTGCAGGCCAATTTGCTGTAGAAGTCTGCATTCAGAAGTGTTACTGATCGGTTACTTTTTAACAATTTAACATTTGCTACCATTTTTACAACTAGAAAGCCGGGCTTACATAAGAATGTTTTGAAATTATTTCTAATTTTTAAATACACACATTATTTCTAACTTATATATATATATATATGTTTCCTTGTACTTTACTTTTGTAATAAAATCAAATTAATTAATAATCAAATTAATAAAATCACACTAACACCTTCTTATGTTACTTTCACGTGAAGAACAGTGGCCACTAAATACACAGTTCAGTGAATTTACAAGTCTGAAATAAAGTGAATAAATGTAGGTATAAATTCTCTGTAATTCTCTGCATTCTCTGTAAACACTCCATTAGAATGCTTGAATTAGAAAACTGTCTGTATAGACAATTATTACCTGTATATTGCCCCCACATGTTCAGAATAGGAGAAACACTAATCAAGCACAAAACTAATTAAAAATATATAAAATATGTATTTCACAATAAAAGCACCTAAAGAAGGTTTGAAGCCTGGCATCTGAAAATTTACTGCAGTAATTGCTAAATGCATTTTTAGTCATCTCTCTTGGTGGAAGGAAGTTACCACCTACATAAACTAGGGTCCTCCATAGTTCACAAAGGTAAGAATACACAACTCGCATATCCTGAGGTGCTGAGCTACTGAGGCAGTACTGGTTGAGTGACTATTGGCACTAAAACAAGGTGGACAGGCAGCCCCGCATCTCTGTCCAGGAAGGTTCAGACCCACTGAGTCTTGTGGGGCTTGCAGTGGGCTCAGCACTCACTGTACAATCAGGGCCTGTGTTGTGAGCTGTGAAAAACTGGTTCATTTTGGAAATTTGTGAACATATCACATTGATGATTTTGGGAGTGGTTAGTGCATTTAATAATAAAAAAAATGAGCATAGATGTTTTAACTTGAATTTGTTTAGACCTGTATTCCTAAAACAAGAAAAGAGAAGGCACTGCGAAGATCTCATTGTGGTCTTCCAATACTTGAAGGGAGCATATAAGCAGGAGGTGGAACAGCTGTTTACGAGGGTGGATAGTGATAGGACAAGGGGGAATGGTTTTAAACTGAGACAGGGGAGGTTTAGGTTA
>JAOWBP010053028.1:0-11867 GCA_028571105.1 Tragopan temminckii
TTTTTTTTTTTTTTTTTTTTTTTTTTTTTTTTTTTTTTTTTTTTTTAATTATCAGAAGCATGTCATTGGGTGAACTATGCTCATTGTAACCTCATTATGATACCAAAACACACCTCCATTCCAAATGCTACCAACCTCCAAGGTGCAACCCCCCCACACTGAGCAAGTGCTCTGACGTTTTAAACTTATGTCTTTAAAAACGAAGCAAGAAGATTTTACATCAAGGACAAAAAATGCATGTGTGACTAGAGTCACTCAAGTTCCGCCTGAAAGTAAGAAAATTGCATAAAAATGGCTTAAAAGAGGAGGCATTTTAGGGTAGATACCACTGCGGATGAGGGACAACACCACTGGAATCAGTTGATGGGTTGAGCCTCTCTTCTCTACTCTGTAAGAATACCTGCTAGATAAATTCTCACACTTGGTTATAATGAGTCTTCCCTAGGAAAATTAGAAAGCTCTATAGAGTTATTTCATAATTTAATGTGTTTGCGGTTGGCTGTATATTCATATTCCTGGTACTTGCACACGCAGTATATACATACATAACACCAGCAATTCAAAAAAATCAACTCTGTTGCTTCAATAAGCAACACCATTCATTCATCTAGCTGTGAAACTTCTCACTGAACATGACCAAAGCCCTTGGGGATGTATGTTAGTCAAATGCAACTAGGTTGAGGGTGCACTGCATTATTTGCAGGTCTGTAATTGGGACAGTTCAACACATGGAACCAGACTTACTGCACCAAACTGAGTGTCACTCAGAATTCCAGCCCAGTCACTCACAGTCTTCCTGATACCCGAAGACAAGCAGAAACACAATGGGATTTATTTTCTGCCAAACTTTTGCCATTTGACACAACATTGCATCAAAGTGAGTACTGACATGGGTTATCCAAAGCAGACAACAGTGCTAAAAGGCCTCATGTAGAATACTGTTATGCTGGCAGAATAATAAAGGCAGTACTGCAGACTGAACTGGTTATTTCAGGAAAGGCTAGATTGCATGCTGGGCATTTACAAAACTAGGCTATCACTGGAGTGACAGTAGGGTCAGATTTTGACATTAGGCTGACACTGCAGATGGCTCACATTATGTATAATTGTTCTCCAGAAGGTATGAGACTCCAACTACTGTGGAAATTCTGGTAGCTGGAGCATGATGGAAGTTTCCCCAGCAGAAGAAGCATGGAAGAAAACTGTCTGTACTGATTAACATGAGCACAGCCATTTAGAAATATGATTTCAATTCAATTCCGTCCATCACCTCCTTTCTCCACCTCTTTCCCAATTCTTCTCATTCAAGCAACCTATTAATATGATCAATAAATAAGAAGGATAAGCCATGCAAAAGTTTGTCATGAGCTGATAAGCACGGTTATATTTCATCAACAGGCAATTGCTGATATGAACCTGAATGTTATGAAGTATCTGGCCAGATCTGGGTTTGAATTTTTGTACATATAGACAAATGAAATCTTTTGTGAACACCACTAAGTTTTCCTTAGATGGTTATTTAAATTCGTCTTTATAAAAACAATTTATTTAAATCTGACTAGTTAACCTTTTTTTGTTGTTGTTGTCATGGAAACTCACACTGCTGACCAAACAAAATGGCTCTGGGTCCATTCAGCTTCTATGTTTATTATGTTAGCAGTTGCAACTATTTGTCCTTCTGGCAGTTAAACAAATAAAAAAAGGACCTGTTTCTGTCCCTTTGGCCTCTGCACAAGGCAGAAGGATAAAACAGATGGAAAGCCTGACGCACGTCTGTAGCCACAGCACTGTAACTCTGAGGGCAGCAGCATAAAACAGGCTTAGTGCAGTCTCTGAAAGACATGGTCAGCTAGTATGCATTTTCATGCCTATGGGCCTTATCCATTTTCATCTAGCCACTGAGTGCTTCAGTATTAAGAAACTGGGAAAAAAAAAAAAGGTGAAATGTTTTTCTTCACCTTCTTTCAAGCAAATGGAAGTAATATACTCCATAAAATTTGAAGATAATATGTATGGCCTACTAAAAAGTGTAAGATGAATAAAGGCATCATACGTGTCATACACTGTACATATACACAATACCGAATTCATTCACAACTCACAAATCTGCTGTCTCTTGAGCAGTAGCAATGAAAGCTTGTCTGCTTTGCCCTTTACTGTAGCCTTTTGAACGCTGGCAGTCTATAGCATCTCTAATAATAGAGACTGAGCACAAAAATTTCCATCCCACCCTGCATCATGCTTCTTTCTGGAAGCACACATGCTGTTAGGAGCCTAGTACTGAGTTACAGAGGCCTTGTATTTGCATACAATGTTTTGAGAATATTCAGATCTCTATTACCATTCTCCTTGTAGTAACTGAAGCAAATACAAATGGGTGAATATTGATGAAAAAGTTTAAATTTGAAAATCTGTACAACACAAACAGCAATACAGTAATAATAGCTGGGACACCTACCAACAGTGTTAGTGTTGTATGAATTGAAACAAAAAAAGATAAGTCAAATATTCCTGTTTTAATTAATAATTAACAGAAATCAGTGTGTTTTCATCATACTGGTGCATGGAGAGAATTGTATCTGTACATGAAGGATTCTAATTCAGCTGTAAACTAAGAGATCTTGATCATTTCATATAAGAGATGTTTTTGAATACATTTATGCTAGAAATTAAAAGAAAAAGCCTTTCCCTTAAAGAAAGATTAAATTAAAGAATCCTAGCTAGCTTGAAGACAGAAATTGATATTGTGTGAACTTCATGAGGTGGTGTCAGATGGCTGATGTCAGTAGAATCATAGAATCATAGAATCCTCAGAGTTGGAAGTCCTTCCTGTTATGTTACCATAAAAAACAAATCTTCACATTATTATAGAATTAAATCCGGAATGATAACAGTCTTAGTTATATTAGGAAGAAGCTTAGTGTTTCTAAACAAAAATAAGTACAAAACTACTCCAGGACTTAACAGACAATAGGAAGTATCTGTTTTTAAGATCTTAACTGGGATTTGCCATTGAGTATGCAGTACAACAATCTTCCTAAATTTATGAATTAACTCCTCCCACTGTTTCTTAATAATGACATGAACTGTTCTACTTCCCTCTCCAAGGTTATTATTCCCTTTCTACTCGTCACAGGAGGGGCCACAGCTTGGGTACAAGGTTGTGTACTGGACTCACCAGTACAAGAGGGATGAGTTGTTGCTAGAGAGTCCACAAAAGGCCCGCAGAGACAACTGATGAACAGGAGCACCTCTCCTGTGAGAAAAGACTGAGAAACCTGGGACTGTTTAGCCTGAAAAAGAAAAAAGGCTCAAGCAATATTTCATCAAAGTCTATAAATACTTGAAGTGGGGCTGTAGAAAAGACAAAGCCTTGGATATGGGCCTGGTCACCCTGTTCTGGATGACCGTGTTTGAGCAGGGAGATTGGATCAGATGACATTCAAAGATCCCTTCCAATCTCAACCATTCTGTGATTTTGTGACTCCGTGATTCTGTAAAAGGGTAATAACTTTCACATACTGAGTCCTGCTTTATTAAAATATGACTAGTCATGTAAACACACAGTATAGGTCAGCGGTAACTTTCAAAGGAGATCAGCAGTTGGACATGTCAAAAGCAGTCATGTATAAACTTTGTGTAGAAATAAATAAGGTATTTTACTGAACTGAGCACATATTGAGCTATATAACCTTTATTTCTATTGTAAATTTTTTTTACTTTCTATACGTAGAGATTGGATGGGAGGAAATTACAAGCAAAAGCCAATTCCTTTTAACTCCCAAGACTAGATGGAAGACCAACTAACTTTTATTCAACAAAAAAAGATTTTTTCAATTTATTTTTGCTGCTTATTCTTTTGTATAGAGACAGTGCTATATGGATTACTGAAATACCTGCATAACCTATGAATACTTAGGGTTTATATTATACAGAACGTCTCTTTTCCTACTTCCTACTGAGATTCCCTGTAAACAGTGGATGATCATGGAATACAATAGTCAATATGTAACATCCCAGCAGCATTAACTACCCTGATTTCCATCTAGTTAGAGACAGTAAAAGTCAGCGCTTTTCCATTCTCTTTTTATTGAATAAGAAGAGCAAGTTCATGACTCAATAAAATATATTGACTTGAGAAGGAAGGCAAGGATCCAAATATATGTATGTATATATATATACATTTAAGATGTTTTAGGTTCTTGAATATCCATGCAACATTTAGTGTTTAATAAATCTTCAGGAGGACTGACTGGATATACAAGGCCTTGGTTTCAACTAGTGGCAGTCAGCTTGGCTCCATTAAACACCAGCCTATGAAGTGAGATGGCCTGTAAGTGTCAGTATCTAGTATGCAACGTTGAGAGCTTTTTGAAATTCAGCATAGCTTTTTTATGACCTGATATAAGACATAAGAGGACTAACCTTCCCTATTACCAAGAGCTGAATTAAAATCCACTGATGCTCCTCAAACTGTTAGCTAAATTAAAAAAAGAAAAAGAAAACACACACACACAAAAAAAAACAACCGAAAACCACACTTAAAATGATGTTACCACGAAACAGAAGAATGACTTGGAAACATATATTATACATTTGGTAATTAGAGGGTGATTTGTTATTGCAGAAAGCATTCCCTAACCTATCAAACATTGCATTTCAAATATAAAATACTTTCTCAAATATCTATGTCTTCCTATATAGATGTTAACTGGGGAAGAAAGAAGAAGCAGTTATATCTAGAGTTCGGAGGGAGAAAGAAAGTGCATTAATAAGAAAAACTTTCCTTCCATTTCTTCAAAGATGCAGGGTTGATTTTTTCAGGAAAAAAAAAAAAAAAAAGCAAGCTTGTTTATTTGGTCCTTCTTCATTGTACTACTCATCATACCATCCATAAATCCAATAAATGCAGTCCTAATCAAACTTTTTCTGCAGTTGCCAAAGGTGCATAGCAGTTGAAAGAATTGCATTAGAAGAGTCGCATTCATTTTTGGAACTTCTAATAAGAAAAAAAGATTTTATTTCCCCTGTGAAAGACATGAATAGCTTTTTCTCTTCTTCCTTCCCCTCTTCTCCTCAAGTTAGTGAAAAAAATGCTGTATCTTAATTTAAAGTTCATCTAACCACAGATTGTTGTAATGAGGGGCTTGAAATGGCTCAGGGAACAAACATGTGATTTGAAGCCAGATCTTGACATGACAGAAATTGCTGTAGCTTTAGAGTCCAAGGCAACATACTGATCATGAAAGAGCAAATTATTAACTGAAGGAACTAGATGAAAGAACAACTAATTGTGGAGACTACTCCATCATACGGGGCACAGTGACCTCAATTTTGTCTTAATACACAGTCCTTGAACCCTCTTGTTGATACAAAATGAAAACTTTCCAATTCTTAACCAGGAACTCCATAAATCACCTAAAATGCACTAGTGGTAGAAGCTATAGGGCTAGTGTAGCTGTTTTACATTCTCCTTATAGGAACCTTCTCCATATAGCTTCTACACATTTACTAGCAATCTGATAAGCAAATTTTATTAAAACATTTTTTTTTTCTACAGGAGTTGCTGCTAAGAGAAACATGTAATTTTTGGAGTTTAAATCAGAAAACACAAAAAAGAACAGCTCAGAAAGCACTAATTAAGTGCTATGTGCAACCTTAGCTATGCCATTTGTGCAATTAGGTATTTTTTTTAGCAGGCAGACTTAAATTGTAAAGGTGTATAACTCATTATCACTCTGAAAAAAAAAATCTCAAGACTATTTGAGCTGGTGCATCTGAGCATGATTTAAAGAAAATCAGAAATTAAAGAGTTCTGAACAGAGCAGGTGGCTGCATGTGGAAAGTGAATGAAAGTTAGGGGATTAGGAGTTACTCAGTGTATATTTGTGAGTGTTATTTTTGTTTAAGGTATGGGAACTGAAATTGCTGTTAAGTGTTAATACAATCTTCAGCTGGTCAGTTGCTTAATTTTTAACCACTATCTGCATCTGCTCAATCTCAAAACTATTTCAATTAAGTTGCCTTGAACATGAAATACAAGTTGGCTTTTCTGGTTACGTCCTTCACTGTACAAACTTATTTAACAATATAAATATTCTTTATGGGTCTTCTCCCTGGAGAAACAAATTTCTCTTTCAATTATAAAATAACCAATACACACAAAATCTTGTGTCTCTCTTCTTCTATCATCCTGCCCAAAGTACAGATGCCTGTAACCACCTGCAGTTTCATTTTGTGATTAAAAAATTCCTCAGCTGACCATTTCCTCTACTGCTGGCATGGCAGTATGAGGAGCTGAAAAGTCCTTGGCTCTGTGCAGCACTGCTCAGCCACAGCCAAAACACAGGTGTGTTATCAGTGTTACGCTCATCTTAAATCCATTACACAGCACCATAGCAGCTACTAGGAAGAAAACTAACTCTATCCAGTTGAAACCAGGGCAGCAGTGACTGATGCTGGCCCTATGGAAGTCAGCCTTCATTATAAAGCACCATTTTTTGTTAAACATGCTTTTGCAGTTACACAGCTATGAGAAAGTCAGAAGATATAATAACCATAATTATTTCAAAATCACTACCAATTAATTAGTTCAGTCATCTTCTGCGTGCATCTGGATTTCCAAATGTACACAGGATTTCTACTTTGCAGCAACCAGGCATGCTTTTAGGTTGCAGTTTGGAGAGGACCACCACTCATCCCATGCGCTTAGTAGAAGCCTCTTGGAAAGTTGCGGATACAATTTTATTTTCTGTCAGCAGCCCAAACACACACCTAAGTTTCGAGTCCGTGAGTTCCTCCAGCTTCCAAACAGGAAACCATGGCTTGGAAAGCTCATGAACCTCTCCACTCAGAAACTTTGCTTGGATATTTCACTTGTCTGTACTGTACTTTTGGTGTGATACTCCAGGTCTGCCTTTACTACAATGTGGCAACTCCCCTGTTTAAACCCCTCTAATGTTGGCAAGCACATATCTCTGGAACAGCCCGGATACCAGGTAAGCAATCATTTGGTCAGTAACTGCTTGAGATAGTTGCTTTCCATTGGATATTGGCAACACACTTCCACATGGTGTAGTGGATAAACCATTGCTGCAGTGCTGGAGTCCAGGTATATTACAGCTTCTAAATCTTTCCTACTTTATCCTAGAGTCCATCTATCCAGGGACTCCACTGAAGGCTGAGGAATGTATGTGATGCTAGCCAAGCATTGAGGTCCTTTGGTGGCACACAGCTGCTGTTAAAACAGCTACTAGCTACTTGTCCCACATTTCAGCTTTTTAGCAAGTAAAAAGCTTTACTTACATCTCTTGAAAATAGAACAGTCAAAAAGCAAAAGGTAAAACTCTAACATCTATGTCGAGAAGAAAACTAGAAATAAGCACTGATGTTGTGAGAGATGAAGAACTCCTCCTAGAAATGGGGAACTTCTTTTCTTCTCCCTCAACTCAGCAGGTGTTCTGCCTTGGGAGGTGAGGGATAGAGACACATTAAAAGTGATGTGGCTGTAGAGTCAAAGAGATGTCCTCCTCAAACAACAGAGGCAGAGGAGCTACAGTTCTTTTGGTTACTAGCTGCCTATTACTCCAGTGGTTCATTTCTCTTGCTCTGACAAGACGGCTGGTTAAATTCCTCCCCTGAGAAATGAAGCATGCACAGATAATCCACGTAGGTGCCTGTGCTGTTTTTCTCCACTGCTGACTGCGTGGAGGACAGAGGAAAGCAGACCATTTGAAGGCTTAGATTTTTTTCTCTGTTGCATCTAATCCAAAACCTACAAAAATACAGCACTTTAGCACTTGCTGTGCGTGAACGACTAACCAGGAATCAAGATTCTCAAAGGAAACAAGCCACTTTCCCTGCTTTGCCTTTCTGTCACAGCTTACTATTTCAGGAGCCACACTTACATCTCAAAAGGGCCTGTGAGTCACGAAAATCATTCTGAATCACAAAAAAACAATCTTGCTTGTGCCATGTGTGAAAAAAACAGCTGTTAGTGCTGCCAGGCAGAATATAATCAGGTGGAAATGTGCATGTGAGATTTCCAAAGCTGAATTTCTGCACTTCCCATCAGAAGCCTGCTGCTTGCTAATTGCAGCTGGTAGAGAAGACAGTAATATATGTTGGTAACACCTAACCTATGATAAAAGAAGTACCTCCTGAATCCTCCTACTGGTAAAGAGACACAAGACAGAACAGACCATTAAGATGTTGGTCATATATCCTTGCTCTTGCACACAGACCACTGAGCCCTGCAAATGAGCAGCTGAGGATCCTGGATGAAGGAAACATCCTGGAAGTGGGGGAAGATCCTGGCGGTCAGAGAGATGTGCAGAGGCAAGCTCCAGGGGTGCCCTGCACCATTAGCCAGCAGCACTCGAGGTGGGCAGCTTCCAGTAGGAGCTGGCAAGAGTCTCTGCCCAACCATCCTGGGTCAGTGATGATCTCCCAGCTGGAGCAGGTTGGACTTTGGGAATGCAGTGTTGGGAAGTGAGCGAGTGAGTGTGTGAGGAGCCTTATTTCCACGGGGTTTGAAACAGACCCTGGCACTCAGATTCACTATGAGCTGTCATTCAACTTGCTTCATCTGTAACAGCTTGGCAGGTATATTTTGGTGGATACTGAAAGAATTTCTGAGCTGACATTTAATAGTATGTGCCAGCTGATGCACACAAATGCTGTAGTAGAGATCCCGCTGCTCTTCTATCACAAGTATCAAAAAGTGATGAAACAAAAACAGCAACAGCATCAAACCCAACCAATAAACCCAATGTTTTTATTGCTTTTGTGTGTGTGTGTTTTTGAATAAGAATTTTCTGCTGCAGTGAAATGACAAAATGCAAAAGCAAAAAGCAAAATCTGTTTTCAGAATATTGAAAATTCAGAAAAAAATCTTGAGGTTGAATGTTTAGCAAATGCATTTTATCAGACAAAACACAGTGTGGCATATTGTACACAGTCTGCTGTTGACCACCAGCTCGTATAACAAACCAGACATCTAAGCATACTATAAATGCAGAAGTACTTTGTGGTTTGTGCCCCCCGCAATTCTTCAGATCCTTGTGGTTTGTTCTACACTATTATTATCAGCCATTTGGAAGAAAATGCAAAATCGTCATTGATGCAGATCGTAAAAGACAGGAAGGATGGGCGTGTAGTAAATGACAGAGTACAGTTCTCTGATCTGAACAGCTTAACTACCTTGTCTCAAAGAAGTAGGCTGTGCTTCAACGTAAACAAATGCATAGTGTTTGCTAAAGAATAAGGAACATAGAGTGTACTTATTCAGCTGCTAATCATACCATAGGCTTGACTGTGATCAATATTTGAGTAAATCTGACTTCCCAGTGCTGTAGCAGGAGCGAAATCACAAATATGCTAGTTTCAGATGTATAAATAGGAACATTACATAACCTCTGCATCTAGTATTAGCACAATTGCTTCTGGCATGCTGTGTCCAGATCTCAATGTCCATGAAAGACATTGAAATCAGAGATGATCCAGAAAAGAGCCATTAGAACTGGACTGGAAAACAAGCTAAAAGTAAAAAGACAAGAAGTACTATCTATTTGGCTTGTCAAGGGAAAGCAAATGGATCTGCTTGATCAGATTCTAAAAGCACAGCATTCATAGAGGGTTCTTCTAATAAGATAAAATTATTGCTTCTCTGGGAATCCAAGGTACAAAAGTTCAGACTACAAATAACATGCTTTTATTTATTTATTTTTGACATGAAATGTAATTAGCAGTAATAATAACTTGGCATATCTTATTAAGGGTCATAATGAATTCCCCATTGTTGGCAAATTATATATCAAAATCTTCCTAGAGATATACTCAAACATGCATAAGCTCATGGCGCATATTATGTAGGCTGCTCCGAAAGTAATGCCTCCTATTTATTTCCATGGAAATGACAAAAGATACACTAACACTTTTTGATATATTAAATTCTGAGCTACAAAACACAATTTTTCAACATAGTCACCACCGTATGCATTTTTGCCAGTGATGAACAAGGGTTCGCATGCTGCACTCATAAAAATCAGCACAAGTGGAAGTAACACACTGTCACTGTTGTCACTGCTCAAACACATGACGTGCTTCCTCACTGTGCTCACATCCACTGCTTGGTCTCCATAAAGGTTTAGCAAGTGTTGATGAATGTCAGTGAGTGTCATTTTTTATGCATGGAGGAATTCAGTGACACCACTTTGCTTCACATGCACTTCCACGTCAGACGCCATTGTGTCAAAGTGCCCCTTTGCTGCCATCTGTCACACGGCAACAAAATGCAATGGAATATTGATGGGAAGGATCAACCTCTACTGCCATTCCACCAACATCCATTCCTGGTGTTATGGGCCAACATAATAAAATAGGATGCATTGTTTTAAGAGCAGCCTTTATGCACAGATGGTCAGAGAGCATTACAATCATACCTTCTTTACTCCTATAAATTTAGCTGCATGTAATATATGTACAGTGTGAAAGTATATTATAGTACATAATACTGCAAGAACCTTAAGTTTAGTGTGTTTCAACTTAAAATTTGAAATAAAAAGGGAATCTCTTAGTATTGTTAACATAAAAGGCTGAAAATCATTCTTTTAAGGAAAAATGGGAATTTTACTTAATGTTTTAAGGAAGTCTAAAGAAAATACTATATAAATCATAGAAATCCTTTAATGCTGCAGACCAGCAAGCAAATTTGAAAACAAATCCCTAAGCAATAGAAAGACTCTATGGTAAACAGGAGCCATGGGAAGACAGTATTGTAAATATGTTTTTTACCATGCAGGTCTATAAAACATGATGAAAAAATAAAGAATGACAGGAGTAGCAGAGCAATATTTTGCTCAAAAGGAGTACTGATGCAATAGATTCTTATCACAGAGACATGGCTGCCATGACAGGTCTCCACATTGTGTCATTCTGCATTGCGGTATGCTGTGTACATGTTCATAATGCTGCAGTCAGTATGGCTCCTCCACAGCTTTTGTGTTTCTAGCAGGACTGTTTTCCCATGGCACTGGTTTCAGGAGAAACCTTCTGATACTTCTGTGAATTCTGTTGGAATTCCTTTCTGGAGGTGTCAACAAGAACGTGGGACATGAGACAGTGCTTTTCAGATAACAACTTGAGATTCATGAGAAATGGCAATATAAAATCTTGAACACCACTACTGAGTAGTAAAATAAATAAATAAATAAACAAAAATTACTTCCAGAAGTAGGCAGATTCTCAAAGACTTAAGGACCCTACCTCACAAGTGTATCTTAAAGGGACAGAAATTTCATTTGATGCTTTGTTGCAGTCCTAGGATTGCAAGACCACATTCTGATTATCAGCAACACAGTTCATGCTATTTGCTACCCCTAGGTGCATGCAATGTGCCCACACCTAGCAGCTGATTCCCAGCTGAGTATGTTGTGCTGGATAAGTAAAATCAGATTTCTGCACTGCATATTTCCTGGTCATTACTAACAGAATCCTGCTGGACATATTTAGAGGTGAAGTATCTGGAGGATCTTGTAGACACATTGCAAGTGAGGAACAGTAGGTGCTCCTCCTCACAGAACGTTGTCATGGATGCTCTGACACCAAGAGGGAAATCACACTAACACACAAGCGGTGCACAGAATGGATACCGCATGACTGCTAAGTATAGACACAAGACAAATATGCATTTAAAAAAAAAAAAAAAAAAAAAAAAAAAAGCCTTAAGAAATGTGCATCTTCAGCACAGTAAATAACTAATGTGAACAGACTAAGTCCCAGTATGGCATAAACTTGTAGTAGTTCTGCTTCATACCACTGAGTCAGTGAGCATGGTAAAATAGGAGTTTTTCACACCAGTGAAAACC
>JAOWBP010053029.1:0-11867 GCA_028571105.1 Tragopan temminckii
AGTACTATTGGTGATAGGTGGATGGTTGGACTGGATGATCTTGAAGGTCTTTTCCAACCTTGGTGATTCTGTGATACAGACTTCACATTCACCTGTACATGATTAACCCAGGCCATTTGTGTCAACTAGAAATACTTGCATGTTCTGTGCGTTACATCTACAAGATGAATTGCTTATTCTTCCAAATTTTTCTTAACATCACTGGTGGAGTGTGGGAGCTGACCTATATCGTCTGACTGCTATGGGGTCTCTCTCATCTCACCACTGAGTTTTGTTTCAGGCAGTCTTTAAAAATGAAGTGATCTAGGCTGAAAACTGGCTGCAACTCAAAATTCCTCAGAGGTCTTTTTCCCTGCTTGCAAAAGACTGTGCCACGACTGATCCACTGCAGACTTCTACAGGTTGTGTGGAAGTTCAGCAGTACCATGAAAGCTCAAGATAGAAGTGTTCTACATTTATAAACCGATATTTCCATGACCCAGTTCTGATAGTTCCTCTAGGTTTAAGCCACAGATTTAGGATACTCATTAATACAATATACAATACAATGGTCTGGATTACAGGAAAAATAAATGACAGTAGAGCACACAACTCTAGCAGTGCACCTGCAATGCTGGAGTGTCACTTTATAGACCTCTTGAAGAGATCTTTGCTCTGAAACCCTGCATGGGCAGTCCCTAGCCTTCCTCACAGCCTGGGGGAGCATATATGGTTTGTCTAACAAGATTCCACATTGTTTCCTTGATAGACACGCTGTTTACTCAGAATACAATAAAAAATGTTCACAAAAGAAAAAAGAAGGAGGAGGGAAACTATTTAGAGTTCACATTTCTGTTCTTTCTCTTAAATGTTTGAGAGAAAATAAGGGATAGCACATGCATTTGCTTGGTTTACACGAGTGTTCACGTTAAAAAAATAATCTGTTGCTTATCTCCCTTCGTGAAATAACTTTGAGGAGTTGTTTTATAAAAAAACAACTATAACTACAGAACTTCTCTCTCTTAATTCACTTTCTTCTCTCCCATACAGTTTTTTTACATTGTTTAGATTTAGATTGTACTTAGTCCTTTCTCATCTGATTTAGATCCAGTTGCTGTGTGAAAGCCAGTATAATTTTAAGAGGCAATATTTGGAGAATTTTAGTTCACCTGAGCTGAAGCCATAAGTTAAGCCATAGTATTGCAGTACAGGCACAGGCTACATTTTTATGTTCATTTTTTAATAGTATCCTAAATAAACAGAACATGGTGAAAATGTGTGACTACCATCTCCAGAATAGTTCCTTTAGGAGCAACAAAAATATGTTAAAGACACCGTCACAGTCACCACAAAGTATGAGAACATATAATTGCCACATAACTGAGAAGAAGATGAGCCAGGAGACCTCTCAGACCCCTGTACATTCAGCAGCTGCTGTGCCCAGAAGGAGGATGTTCTGCGGAGGAATGCAGGAGAAAGAAGTGGGCATTTTGTATTGCACACATTTTATTTTGGTACCAGAAACCGCATTCGCTTGCAAGCCTACTCTCCCCTTATCTTTTGTTCCGCAAAGAGAAATGAAGAAATTCAAAATCCAAGCTGCTAATAGCTCACTTTGTCAAAACAGTCTGAAATGTCCCTTGTAATGGTTTTGTAAATACTTGTACTATCAGGATTCAAACTTTCTTCCTTTTGATAAGGAATGCAGCTCCTCCCTGCAGTATTCTTCAATTCTGATAATAAGCCAGAACCCAGACCAGTAGCTACTGGTGTGCAGTTTAACACAGCTGTAAGCAAATTCTGTGCCACACTTTGAAATTATGTAAGATGATAAAGAATAAACAAGAAAGAAAAAAGAAAGGGGCAAACTAGTTTCTTTCTGTCAAAACATATTAGCTTCTAGTGAGCAACCTGAAATACTTATGTACTCGTACTTCAGTGTACATTTATATATATATATAAGTATGTGAGGAGGCAAACTCTTGGAGTGGTTTGAATATTACAAAAATACCTGTTAGAATAAGAATGCATTTTACTAATAAAATAACCAATTTCTCCTTCACTCCTGCTGTTACATTCCCAACTGTGGCCTGGAAACTGGATGATTTTTAAAAACAAGAAGCCTGATTCTGAACTCACATAGTACTGAGTAAAGTCGGGGTAATGCTTACGAACTACATGGAGTGGGTCCAGATTTGCACCCAGTTTCTAAGATCAGAATCCTCTCTGAAGTATTTAATTCCTACCAACGCGATATCCCGCTGCTTCACTGAGGCTGCTGTCTGCCACGCACAGCATTTTCTGTCATTCGGTAAGAGGAAGCACAGTGTGAGCCCTGCAGCTGGACCTGCAGACTAATGCTAGGAAGGGAAGCACAGCAGCCAGAACTTGAAAATGATTTATTTTAAAACTCTTGCTCTCCCTCCCCAACCCTCTCTGCAGGGCCACAATTACAGGAAATGGGGAAGGATACATTCAGACCAAGGGGAGCCAGAACAAAGCTGGAAGTGGATCAGGAGTTCAAGGGGAGACTGGACAAATGCTTGGACAAACTGAAGGTTACAAATAGACAAACCGCATCAAACTCAGGAAATTCCCTGTGCTGAAAATAGAGAGTGAGAGAGCATTTGGAAGAAGCAGGTAGTCAGACTATGTCCTTACTTTTGCACAGTGCCTGCTTAGGATAATGGCGAAGAGATTTTGAGGCATATCTTGATCTGGACCAGGGTGGCTAATATTTCTTTTTTTTCCTTTGACAGAGAAGACCTGAGGTTTGAGGGAGAGGCAGCCAGGAGAACGGTGCAGTGAGGGACCTCCTCATTCGAGATTCTCTATCAGGAGTTACAGGAAATTTTCTTTTCATTTGGTTTCAGTTCAAATATTCCCACATTAAATTGAACTTGACTTCAGCATTCAGATTTCACTCTGTTGAGTAGATTACATCTGCAGTTTGGCAGACCTGCAGATAATTAGTTCTCCTTGTAATTAAATTTCCAGTTAATGTCCCATTAAGATAAATGAGAAGAATTTGCATCTTCTTCTTAAGTGGTGATTTCACAAAATGCAACATTTCATAGACTTTGAGCAAACAAGCACTTCCACTTGCCAAGGTCAGATGCAATTGTAATATAGTAGCAGATCTTAATAATTCACATCTTCAGAATTTTTTTTCCAAGAGCCATCCTGGAGAAGAGCAGAGCCTGCCTCATAGTTAAGAATCCTGAGCAATGGGGTCCAGTTCCTGCTTCAGTTCACAGTCACTTTCTCATGCAATGAGTGCCATGGAAACCAGAATTTTCACAGGTGGCTGCTAAATGCCTTTTCTTGTGCAACCTGAGGCAGCTGGGGCCTGGTTTCTGCAGCTGAGCACTCACCAGCATGGCTGAGAGCAGCAGGCCAGGCAGGCAGGAAGGCAGGCAGGGAGTGCTGCAGCAGAAGTGACATGGCTAAGAGTGGGATGTGCAGGAGGCAGACAGCAGGGAAACCTAGCCAATACCCACTAATTTTCTGAAGATATGAGGACAAGAACATGCCAGCATGTAAAATGCGGAAAAAAAAATACATTCCTCTGCACGAGGCATTGAACAAAGGAAGTGCCGCCACAGTCTAAGTACTCAGGAAAAAGCACGCTTTGAGGTGCAGGTGTATCTGAAAGACAAACAGAACACAAATATCATATACACTACCTAAAGAGGAAAAAAACTCTCTTCTCTGCTGTGAGGCCCTGGGAAACAAGCACTTCCCCCTTTGTGTATTTTGTGAGGTAGGAGGAGGGGAGAATGAAGAGATGGAGCTGAGACGACGTGCAGTTCTATATCTAGCATTTGAACTATTGCTAAACATTTCAAAATTCTCTTCGGATTTGCATCACTAATATCTGAAGGTATATGCCCAGTGATTTTGTACTGGCTAAATAAGGTATTGTTTCAACCCAGAACACTCAAAGATGTCCTATGTTGTTTTCTGTTCTTTTGCTTGTATACAAACAGAGCAGGAAAAGAATGCCTGAGAAAAGAGACCAACAGTTCTAGTTACCCACAGACATAATAGATTCTTTGGTAGCAAATCTTCGTTTAAAAATCTCTGGAGACATACTCTGTACCATTCTTGGACAGATTTTTTGAGAAGAAGATCTTATTCAACAATAAGTGGTTAGATGAATACTGTGAGCTCTGAATGAGTGCATAAAAGTTGTTGGATAAGAACAGAAAACTTCAGGCTCTGAAATTCTGGAGCAAGCAAAGAATTTTAGCAGAATGTAATAAAGACACACACTTGCATGTTTTTATTTATAACATGATGCAATTCATCTGTAGCTAAATCAGCTGTAGATTTCTGTAGATTATTTATCTGAAATGTGGGAACTATCCTTAAAGAACAGCAGTTTTTAGTTACCTTCTTAAAGCCATATGAGATTTCCTTGAAAAGCTGTGACATGCACACAGAGGGGTCCTCCTCTAAAGGTTATGCTGCTGGCTGGACACTTCGTTTTTCCCCATTTGCTGCTGCTTCTCCTCCTAAATCACAGAATTGCAGGGGTTGGAAGGGACCTCAAGAGATCATCAATTCCAACTCCCCTGCTAAACAGGTAAATGATCAAACCTCAGTCTGTTCAGGTAACGGGTTTTAGCGTTTCACTGCATAACACTACCCCAAGAAATGATCAACTTTGATGAGCATTTTCCTTTTGCCTAGCCTTGATAGAACTGTGAGATTTGTTTCGCATGTGGTTTCAAATGCAGGGAAAGGGGTGGACCGGAGGGAGACATCTTTGTCAGGTGAGAGGTGAGGCGCTAAATGTTTAGCTATTTTTTGTATTGCTGAATTGTACACCCTTGCGAATAACTTTAAGGTGCTCAGGCTGGGCATAAGGCAGAGAACACAGCCATCTAGCGGCTGCCGCAAGCACCCTCGTCGCGTGCCGGAGAAAGATCCCCAAAACCGACGAGTTTGTTCCGTTCTTACAGAAGTGCCATTTCCTTCGCTGTTTATTCACTGTTAGTCACTATGCCATCGGAATATTCATTCAAGCTCACAAATAGGTTGCGTGTTGGGCAAAGCTCAGCGTGTTCTGCATACTGTTGGTTTTTTGAAGACCATTCAGTCTGATATGCTATCTGTTTTTATTTCTTTAGAAAAGGATGCAACTGTAGCGTGACTTTCTGCTTAGTTTTGAGTTTGAAATCCTTATTCAAGCTTTGGGCAAAGATAAGCTAAAGCTCTCTCCACTTTCACGAAAATGCTTATTTTTAAATATGCATTTTGAACTCTATGCCTACAGTGGCATCTGCCTACAGTCTATCATGACTTTATTACATAGCATCTCCATTGTAATCTTCAGAAAAAACAGACAACATAAAATTAACTGTGATGTTGTAAGCATATACAGAGAGTACCTTGTGCGGGAGAAACCTGTTAAGAATTTGAACCCTGATTTAAAAAAAAAAAAAAGTAATTTAGTCAGAGTTCTATGTCTCTTCTAGGCAAAAAAGAGCTCATGAACTAACGTGATTTTGTTCCTGCCTTTGACATGATATAACCTTGACCCTTTCTTGGGCAAAAATAGTTCATCTGTAGTTTATAGTTTCTTATGAGTTCTGCAGCCAAATAATTTTCCGATGCGTTTCTGTCCTGTATGTTAATGAGGTTAAATGAGGATCTTCTTTATTACTCATGGCCTTTCTCAAGCATCTTCTAACTTGCTCTTCTTTTCCACAGTCCACTGGACTGTGGAAAATGAAGGCTCGATATCATGTACTGAAATCAGTGCAATGGGGAAGGCTGTTAAAATTTTTCAGTATAAGACCGTAGACCCTTGTCAGTACCCTTAGCCGTAGGTACACTCTGCCCTTGCAGAAAGTACACTGATCTGCAAGATAAGTTGCCTTGCCAATGGATCATATAAGAAGGCTACCTTGGGATACAAATGAGTAATAATCCGAAGGCAATAATTTCCTTTCAAGTCCTGACTGCCATAATAATGCAAATTTCTTGAGACATGTCAGCAGTTTCCGTTTTTGTATTTCTGTCATTTGCATTTGCGCTTGTCATCTGTTACATGGAAGTAACCATTCCTTCTATTCATGTAGTGAGTGAAATTTTATTTTAAATAACATTGCTGTAATTCTGGATTGAATAAGTTTAAAGAAATGTAATTACTCCAGCTTAGACACTCAAGAAGCATGAAAGAATTTGGATTTATGTTTCAGGAGGTCCTGTGGCTTTGAAATAGCTCTTACCTTGGTTCTGTATTGATACCACATGGGAGTCAAATTCTGAGTTTCTTCTCTGATTTGCTACAGCTCTTAATTTTCCCTATAGACAGTCATACAGATATAATAATGTTTGGAGCCAAATGATCCCTATTGATCTAGGAAGCTTGTCAATATGCAGAATGTTCTGAAACTCATGAAATTATCTCTGTATATCAGCAACTGTGACTACCTTGTCAGACTGATGTGCCCTTCTGTATTTTCCTCTCATCGGGTCTTTAAGACACACTTCAAAATATTAAAAGCTAAATTTTCAGCCTAGTTTGGGCCTCTCCATGAACACTCTGTTGTAAGACTCTCTTGCAGAATATTAGTTTGTAGCACTGATAAATGGCCTTTTTTGTTTGAAAGGAGTGCAATGTATTTGGACTGAAAAGCTATTTATCACACTTCCACTCTTTTTTTCTTTCCTGCTGGCAAGGTGCATGTAGCAATTAAGCATTTTACAAGTAAATACACCAGTGTAGTATATGCCAAAGCAAAGATATCTGTCTAGAGCTTTGGCTTGATTTTCTGAAGGCAGTAAAGTGTGCCTCTCCAAATTGTCTTTAAAGATTGTAGTAAAAGGTTTATGATCTGTATCTGCTAGCATGGGTGACTCATAATAAATGTACTCCAAAGGTGTAGTGCCATGTCCAGCACTGATTGTTCCAGCAAATGAGTACTCCTCTTCACTGGAGTCATTCGTAATCATACAACAGCTTGACTTTCTGTCTGGAAAGGCACAGTTTTGTCAAACTGGTTTATGCCACTACATCTCTCACAGCATTTTCAGAGACTATGACAGCTGTTGGTTTCATATTTACTCCCACACTTTTCTGCACTTTAAACAAATGCTGCTTCTCATTCCTTACTCTGAATGTTCTAGATACTGTTGAAGTTTTCTTTCGTTTGTTTTTTTTTTTTTTTAAACAAGAAAAGCAACCAAAACAGTAATGCATATTATGAACACATGTATTATTTTCTTTCTTTATATACAGATTTAACAGCTTTTATTTCTTGTGTGCTTTAAGAGCTCCTCCATCTGCTATTCTGCCTCAGAGGTTATACTCATTTTGCTGGGCCACTCTTCCAATTAGTTTTCCTTATCTTACTGAGAAGCTGTGTCCAAATAGTGATGTTGGCTGTATGTGTGGTATACAGATTGCCTCCAGTAGTTTTTAGCAGACATTTCTGCTTGCGAAGAAGCAGACATGTCAGGATCTTGTGCATCATGGATTACAATTCTGATTCTCTAAGAGGAAAGATGCAATAGTCTATAGAGCTCCTCAGCCTGAAGAAATGACTCAGGAGAGAGATTATATATGTAAAAACCTGAATGCAGGAAGAAAGTGAATAGAGAGTGAACACAAAAGCTGCATGAAATTATTTGGTAGGATGGTTTAAAGAAAAAAGGAAAATTACACAATGCAGAAGTAAGCTCTGGAACTCATTGGCACATGATGTTGATATCAGAATTGTAAATGAATTCAAAAAGCAATCGCAAATATTAATGGAAGAAATATTCTCAGGGACTATTAATAGCCTGAATTTCTAAAGGCAGATAAGAATTCAGCTTGGAGCTATGAGAAGCAGCAGCTAACAATTGCAAGGGCAATCGGCATTTTTGGAAAAGCTTCTCTGCGTCTGGTGCTGTAGAAGGGCAAAGTATTTTTGTGTGTGCGGATGTCACTGCTTCTGGGGTGGGCAAGGGGAGAGCTGCCTGTTGAGGTGAACTCACACACACACACAAACACACACGCAAGTGTAACGCATTACGCTCTTTAAGCAGTCAAAGGAAATTAATTCCAACTGCTTTCTTTGAGACTGCTACTTCGATCCGTACATCTTGGATAAATTCTGCACTCATTTTTAGCTTCTGCAGAATGTTGCAAGTTTTGTCTTACCAAAACGATGCATCTCTGGTCTTTTAGTTCTCACATGAGCCTCACACTCATCCTGTTTGATTTAACGCCTCTTATTTCCTGAGAGAGACTTTGCTACGCTGCCTTACCTTTACAACCTTGTTTGCCCTCTGAGTTATTTATGGACAGTGAGTGAACCTCCATGTAGACTGTGCTGTTAAACCTGCCTAGTATATGGAAGATTACTGTAAGACTTTGTAATTTTTGTGCAGTTTATAAAAGCTTCTTATCTCTGCTTGTCTCTGGTTTAACTGTTATCTGTAGCTCCATTAAGGATGTTAAAGTGATATCAGATCTCAGCAGATAATGAAGTGACAGCCCAATTCCTGTTATCCTGTTGGTTCTTATGTGTTTGAGTTCTGCATATTTTAATTTATTTACAGTGAGCCCCAGGCAACTATTGTATCACAATGTTTGTCTTTGTTGTGGACTGATAAGATCAGTACTTCGGTTACACTATTCCTAATGAGAGAATATTTCTGTTTTGTCATCAAGACTTGTTTCTGAGTTATTTAAAGCAACATAAAATAAATAATCTGAACATATTAATTCATTATTTTGATTGCAATGATTAATATGCTAAGTAAGGATCTGAACAGAAAATAAGAGAATGTCAGTGTTGTTGGTTTTTTATTTAATTTATTTTTTACTATTATTTCTATAGTTTAAGGTTATTTAGTTTCCTGAAAACTGACTTTTGAGTGAAAGCATTCTGTGTGCCAGTTATCCCCAATAACTCGAACAATCTGCCAGCAATGCTTCCCTGTCTTTCCCAAGACCTTTCAGTTGTGATAAACAGACGTGAATGGTGTTGAGGATAGGACAAGTTTGGTGACAGCCTTGAAAATTGTTATTTAAGCATGTATTTTCTTCACGTGGAAGGTATTCAGTAAGTGCCCGTAGAGTGTGCTCATATTACCAGGGACAGGCTGGCAACAAATCTGTAGGCATATTTGGGTGCAGATGATCAAGAAAAGAACTGGAGATCGAAGAAAGGCCACTCTCTGCTGGTGAAAGAAAGTCAAAGGTCCCGCAACTCCAGTAAAGCCATTCCATATTTCACCAGATTAGCATTGTTTTAGTTCTAACCATATAGTTTCCATTGGGTTATTTTTCTTCATTGCCATTAAGGACTTTTTCTGATGTTTCCATTCTCTTTGAAAAAATTTCCTTAGCTTGTATTTCTTCTGTGAATTACCTTACTGTTTCAAGCTTTGCTTGGTGTCAGAGGCTCTTTTGCAATCAAGGAGAGTGCTAGCCAGCACTGTACTGACTGTGCCACAGACTTGCATCAAACACTATAACTCAGTCAACCCCTGCAGTTCGAGCTTTCAGTGTTAATTCAGAAAAGGGAGAACTACTCTGGGTTCTTCTAAATGAAAAAAATAGTATTTTCCACTTATATCATGTCATGACCTGAGGAAAATTGTCCATATATTTTACAGATTTTATCCTCAGCTGTTCTGCTTAATATGCTCTCTCGAATATTTCTGTTACTGGTGACTTTCTTGTTGCTAGCTGATGCCTTCTGCAGAAGGGGCAGATTATTGTTTAAAAACTGAGTTCATGTTCTACTTTCACAAATTGTGGGTTGATCCTGAGAAGATCAGACACTATTGTTCTGTAACTACTGTCAATTTCACCAAAGTGACCTTCTGTCTCTGAATAGAATGATTTTATCTTTATTGAGGAAAATCTACATAAGATTTTGAATGGAAAACCTGTACAAATTATCTTAAAAAAAAAAAAAAAAAAGGACTTTCTGATATATTGATTGCAACTGAACTGTAAGCTACTGCAGCTACTCCATAGTTGCAATGAAGATAAACTTTTTTGACACTTTAAACTGACAATTACTTACACAGGTAAAAAACATTTATTTGACTGAATATTTATAATATAAGTAGATCACAGTTTAGAAAAACAGAGTTATGAAAATGTGTGTATCAAGCACGAAATTCAAGGGGTGAAACTTATTTTCTCCCATGTTATAACATTATAATTAATTACACCATAATTGTCTATTCCTATGATCTTACTATCTCTCCATGCTATGAATGCTACTGAATAAATGTAATTGAAATGTCAGACTTCACACAGACTTGTTTATCAGAACTCATTTTATAACTCGTTATATCAATCATCAATACAGTAGAAGTACTTAATCTAAAAGAACTCTGCATCAGCCAAAAGAGATGGATAAACTTCCTCCTTCTGTTTGAGTCTACATAGCCAATTAAAGAGAAGGGAGGTATGTTTTAAAGATTGTTTACCTAGACCACCTTGTAGTCATCTTATTTTGTGAAGTACTTGTCTCAAATATAAGAATTATGCTGACTGATTATTTGCTTTAGCAAACAGAAGATTTGTGGTTAAATTTCAGAGAAGTGACCCAAAGAATGTTGCTCTTATCTGTCACATCGCTAAAAGTACTCAGTCTGGAGTAAAGATTTACATGTGAAGTCAATGTTTTCTTCTATATAATTTCAGAATTTCTGTGTAGACACCAAGAAGAAATTGTGCTCAAATCAAGATGCTGATGTTTTGGTTAGTTGTCAAAATGATTTGGTGCATCGTGACAGTGAGAAGGACGTGACTGGGAAAGCTACATTAGTGGAAAACCGTGTGATTAAAGGTTAGTTAAGACTTATAATTTGAGTTATCTTATAGCAAAGCTTAACTCCAGCCTTGATAAATAACCTATATGCAGCATTATCTTGTGTGATTTTGTTTGGAATCTGTGCTTCAGTCAAAAGTGATGAACATTTCTGCTCCTCCTCCATAAATGCCGTAAGGCAAATTCATTCAAGCTCTCAACAGCAGCATGGTATTAAACTCTGTTTGACACTGAAACATGAACATTCAGTAGTTTTTAGAAACAGACTTGTGTGGAAATATGCACTTTCTTTTTCCTTAGGAATCTATACATCTTCTGTTACTAAAAAAAAAACAACAACAAAACAAAACAAAAAAAAAAACAACAAAAAACAACGTTAATTCCAACAGATATTAAGGATAAGCAAGTCATTTATATTAAACATATGAAGATGCCTTCAACTTTTTTATTTATTTTGAAGAAAAAATAGCATTGAGCAAATTACTTGGCTATTAGTTGTTCTATTAGTTGTTTTTAAGGACACCATTTGCTTGGATTTCACAAGTATATTTGATAATTGGTTAGGCTTTCTACTTCTCTTTCAACTTTTCAATTTGTCAGAACATATTGAAGTTGAGAAGCCAGATGATATGAGGACAAATCCTTAAGACTTAGTTGATTTCATTAATCTGTCCGTCATGAGTTATATTTAAAAAATGAACACAGGACATTAATTATAACACCGGCACATTTGGAAGACTAAGGCACAAGTACTCATCCTCACAGCATTTGTTTACTGATAATTGATATCAGTATAAGAAATTCCCATAAAATTTCCTCTTTACTGTCTTCTCATTCAGTGTGCTAATCTCCTAAAAAGACTGCTTATCTGAAACTATGCAAATGCAACAGAAACAATCTTTATATTTAAAAATTACTGTAGTGTATTGAATATTCAATGATCTGTACTGCTGGGGATGTTGTTTGTTTGGGAACAGTTTTTCTAACAGTGTTTAGGTTTTCAGCAGTCTGCTTTGAAAGATAATCTCATATTTGTTATTTGGTGGCTTTGAAAAATCTCCCTGTAGGTTCCATTTTGTTACAACTTAATGATCT
>JAOWBP010053031.1:0-11863 GCA_028571105.1 Tragopan temminckii
TCTTTGCTCCAGTTTAATAACAGCTTAGCCGAGCTCTTTGGTATTTATAATATCTATATATCCATTGATTGTACACTCAGGTACTTCAGTACTTACTTACAAGTGTAAATTTAATTGAGGCATACCCATTGTGTCCTCAACCAGAGCAAAGAATAGCTGTCACATGAAATCAGAGGCAGGAATCATGCCAAAAAATAAGTCAGCTGGTAGGAACTTGTGCAGAAAGGCTACCTTGCTTACAGGAAGGACAAAAGGAAACAAAGAGCCCCCATGGAGATTCAAAGAGGCGTAAAAGAGTCTGAGAGGGGCTTCCAGGTAGTGTGGAGAAGACAAGTCCAAGTTTTAGGGATGCTTTTCTAGAGCGTGGGTTATCTTATTTTCACAGTAAAATATGCCTTCCAAATTGCCAGTCTTCCCCTTCCAATATATGATATGAATAATGAAAAATATGTAAAATCTATTAGGCTGAAATGTATGTGTCCCAAATAACAATGAGTGGAACACCTTGCCTAGCCACCCTATAAAGATAAGGAGTCTATAATGAAAATAATCATGACGTATAACGTAAGTAATGTCCAGCATCATGCATGAAACAAAATCTTTGACCACCTGATGCAGCAGTTTGAAGAGAGGTTTTGTTTATATAATTGATCTGTTAGCTCTGATAAATATGTCAGTACTCAGCTATAGATATACTATGACATCTGAGAATGGGAGTGTTTCTGGTTTCCATTATGACAATTTTAGCACCTGAGATCTTCCCTTCATTGTTTCTGTAGAGTGCAATAACTGCTATATTTTTTGTTGCTGGCTTCACACGCTGGAAACTGGTCATGTGTATCATAGAATCAGAGAATGGCCTGGGATGAAAAGGACCTCAAAGATTATCTAGTTTCAATCCCCTTGCTGTGGACAGGGTCATCAACCACTCAAACAGGCTGCCCAGAACCACATCCAGCCTGGCCTTGAATGCCTCCAGGGATGGGGCTTCCACAACCTCTCTGGGCAACCTGTTCCAGTGCGCAACTGCAACCACCCTAGAGTGTAGTAGAGAATTTAAAAAACAACAGTAGCTATCCCATTCTCTCATAAATACTTTCTTGTTTGTGTTTCCAGACTGCCAAGAAAGATCTTGATACAGTGGTATCCTGTTCCTGTTACTTGAACATGATTTCTTGTTGATGTTTGTAGATCCTATATTTTAAATGCACATTTGGCTTATAGAGATAGTGAATATTTTAGAGATACTCTAATACGTACTAAACTAAGCATGGTTTTGAAAAGTAGTATCTGATGTTGACTTACTGTAGAAAAAATGATTGTTTTCTGATTATTTTTTTCCAAACTTTTATTTCTAGGGTTATTTCAGATTTACACCAATTAAAAAAAAAAAACAAAAGCAAAAACAAAAAAAACCCACCTAATTCGGGACACTGGTTGCACTACAATTTCCAAAGCAAATCATATTCTTACTACAAAAGTCAACATTTCATGTCAAAGGAAAGCAAAACACAATACTGTGGGAAAAACAAATAGTTCCACTTACCTTGCTGGCCTCAGAGAAGATCTCCTACTGAGAGGGAAAAAATATTTTCCTTCCCTAAGAGGCATTTATTTCATTTTAATGTATTTTTCTGATGAGACATGGATACATTGAATAGTACCTGTGAAGCAAACAAACAAGTCTACAAATAAAATATTTATTGCTGTCAGAATTTAGTTATTTTTTCTCTTCTGCCTTTAAGAAAGACAGCTAGAAGTACTATGTATGATTTCCCTTGTCTTTTCTGGACTGGCTTCAGCTAAACTTCACAGAGGAGCCAAAATGACAGAATCACATCTGCTTTTTACAAATAAAGGAGTTTCCACTGAGTCACTTCCTAAGATATTGGCTATTTTTTGCCATAGCTCCAAGATCCTACCTATGCAGAGACTTCAGAAATATGTCACAAGGACAACTGCACTCTAATACTAGCCAACAGAAATATACTATTTTCGTATTTGGACTTCAATACTTGGCCTTTATCACGTGGAAGAAGTATGCGTTAAAAGGTGTTTTTATCACTCTTTATTACTCATATTCTTAGATAGCATTTTATATCGGGGCTTTTCCGTGACAGATGTTGTATAAATTCACAAGGATCATGTCCTACCTCAGGGCATATGATCCATATTCAGAATGCGGGCAAGAAATTGGAGAAGAAATAATCACATACAGACGACCTGACTTCCTGAAATTTGGGAACAGAGTATTTTGGGAACAGAATGTACCTCCCGCATATCTGCTAGAGCTCCTTGAGTATTTAGTGGAAAATAAGTTGTAAAGTTGTTCCCAATTTCCTAGGACTTAAATGACCCATTTAACTTCCTCATAACTTTGTATGAAATATTTGCCTTCATAGTTCCTGAAATTATCCCCAAAATTCTTTTACATTTCTTCCTAACAAAATTATTTTTTTCAGATGAAAGCTACCCTTTCAATATATAATTTATGTTCTAAAAATTATGAAAATATTTGAAGGAAAATACAACTAAGGTTTAAAACATCTTTGGCTATTACTGTTTTCATTACAGTTGTATAGTCCACTGTCCATAGAGCTTATTGGTACAGCAAATAAACTTGTAAAGATTCTAGTCTTTCTCATCTGTCCCACAGACAATAATACAATCTCTGTAGACCTTCATTTTAATGAAGCTGAAAATTTCATTTCTCTGTTGAAAATGTGCCAAAATTCACATTGAAAAAGATTCATCTGTAATGTACTTGAGTGTAGCATCATTTGATTTTTTTTCTAATTATCATCTCTTTCTCCAAAATAGCCTCCCTTCCTCTAAAATATCAAAGTATATGGGTCAGAAGCAACCCTTACTTTCTAATGGTTTTGTGAAATTTTTTTTACGTTCTTAGATCTTATTTCAGTGGATCTAATCAGGTGCACTACATTTTCTTTTTAATAATTACATTTCCTGTTTATATATACATATTTATTTTCAATTTTCCAGCTCTTGATTCAAGTCCATCTCCAAGTCTGATAGCAATGTCAACTGGATGCTTCTTGGCAAATCTACTGCTCACATCTTTGTTCTGTGATTGCATTCAGTAAACACTTGCTAATATACCAAGACCTGGGGGGTTGGCCTATAAAAGCCTGTTTTGTGTTGCAATAGTGCTTTTGTGTAATCCATTTTATTCTGCTGAATTAAGAATGACCTTATCTGTAAAAAATACTTGGCTCTTTTTATAACTCAGGGTTGATGTAATGGTAGCAATTTAAATACTTCTGGGCAATGTTTTTCCTTTGAGTGAACATATGGTCTAATCTATCAACAACATGCAGTGGTGATTTATCAGAAGTGATTCATTTTCATAGTCTTTTATGTTGTGCTAGTCATTCATTTAGTTTGGAATTAGTTCTCTAGTCAGCTCATATCTGAGTATGCTTTCAGAATGACAAATCCCACTGTTGCACTGGTTGTGCAATTATTCCATGTCACCTTTTCTTTGACTCGGTGACAGTCACAATAATTCCATATTTCAAAGTAAGTTTCTTGTATAGAGTTTTCTTCTTTTCCAATGTGTCTGTTTCTTTCCACCCTTTATTTGTTCTTGTAAATCTGATTTTAAGAAACTGTAACAACTTTCTCCTCTTAACATAGCTCAAGCATATCTCTTCCTGCATTCTCTGTTGGTGGACTTTGTCATTTGACCTACAACATGTCAAATGCTTTTTCACAAAATCTTTACTGACCATTATTACTGAAAGATTTATTACACATTCCATTGGCCATGAAATCTTAACTTTATAAGGAAGGATTTTCTCTCTCGTTTTCTTGCTTTTCTGTTTAATGTTGTTTTATATATGCTAAAATATTCATTATTTATTGGAACCCTTCATGTCATCTTGCAAACCTTATTGAATAATATATTGATTTGCATTTATTGGGAGCTATTTTTTCAGTTTCTTGCATTGTGGACTTAAAAAATGAATTCCTTTCTCGAGACTAATCTGTTTCTCACTTGTAGTTAAGGGATCCACTTGCTAGAAATGTCATTTCCATCAGCTTGCCTTACAGATGAATCTGGGGCTTTATAGGCAGTATATTTCTAAGTACCTCTGATGTATCTGAAAATTTTCAGGACCACGTGGTGTTGGCATTCAACTTTGTCTCTGTTATTCTTGTACATTTTCTCATAAATTACATTTCAGATAAGTTATCTGTGCTTTTTCTGCATCTGTTGTAATATTGTTTTTTAAAGGCTCCCTTTCATTTGCAACATACTAATAAAGGTCCTTCCTAATGGAGCAGAAACCTCTAGTAAGAAGTTTCTGCAACTTCCCGAAGAAGTATGTACCTAATTTAGGGAAGTGTGTTCTGGAGGCCCAGATTTGACTGAAAAGAACCCACTCTAGTCCATTTTTGCAATCTGGTATATTTAGAACAGTTTTTAGACAACAGTCCTTATTTTCATTTCCCTTGATAGGAGTTTTGGATCATCAACAGTTTCTTATGTTTATAAAGCCTACAACAATCATCAATACATTCAAAAGGGAGAACGGTGGCCAAAATCTTATTCTTATTTATATCCACTTCAAACTATTTTCTGGAAGGGGTGGCATGGGTACAACTAGCTTTGAAAAGTAGTTCCCAGAGAAAACAACGGCAGGGAAATTGAATTTTTGCTGGAATCATACTGAAGCTTTACTGGAATCAGAGTCAGTACTCCGAGTAACTCCAGATTTTAAACTCTATTCTTGCCCAGATGGTTTTTAGCCAGACTTCATTATTTTTGGTGAGCTCATTTAAATTTTTACTTTATTCTTCAATCTGCAGACAGCTGGAACATTAAACTTTGATTTCAGCTCTTGTTTTTCTTAAGATTTTAGTAAATGTCTGTGCAGTTCCCAGTCTCTTAATCTTCTAGACTCATGTAACAGCAGCATAAGCAATCCTCCTCTACCTGAAATCCAATAGCAGAGGAAGACAAGGACTGTTCTAGGAAATCAGAGTAATGTTTCCAACTGCTATTTCCAATGAACATTTGATAGAAAAGTGCTGAAAAGAGTTGTCACAGATAATTTTGCCATTTTTATAACAATTTTTAAAGCATGGTTTAAATCCTACTTGAAGATCACATTCTACAGGCATGACCTTACTGTTTTATATTACAAAGAACCTATTAACCTATTTGCTGTTCAAATAGCAAAGGGAGTGGATGCACTCTGCAGGATGGGGTCCCCCTGGTGCAAGAAAAGAGAACCATTGTGTTTTCACATTTTTTTTCCTAATTTGCCTGGGTTAATTGATGTCTAGTGAGTTCCTCAAGTTAATCAGGATCTCTGAGAATGTTTCCATTTGTTTCACATCTGCTACCTTTCAATTTCATTGGATCTCGATCTTTCTTGTTTAATGAAAAAAGGTTAAATATAAGAGCTCACATGCTTTTTCTATAACTTCCCATGTTTTGAAAACCACCATCACATCTGCTTAGCATTCCTGCTCTCTTCTCCTGCTCTGTTTCACATTAAAGATGCTGCATCTAACAACTGCTGCCACCAGTTGCAGACTTCCTTCTACATTTCTGTCTTTCACAGAACTTAGGTAGCATTTTGTCAGGTAGTGACAGGTCTCAAATAGAATTGCGTGCAATTTGCAAGTCCTTTCTGTGCCTGTCCTGTATGCTGTTGGGTCTCCCTGTAGCTGTTGATACATGTGGAGGGTTTCAGTGTCTGACCTCAGAGGAATTCTTGTGATCGGCAAGAAGGCTGACAAGTTTGTCTGATGATTCACCCTTGTACCCTCTTCTGCTGCCCTTGACTCTCACGTTTGAGTGGTATTGGATAACATGTCTCAAAAACAAAACAGAAATTTACAACTCTTCATAACAATGTCCCTCTCATTTCTTTGGGCAGTTTGGCACTAAATAAAGCCATCAATGAAAGGGTTGGATCAAGACATCAAAACACCGTACTGGTTTTGCTTCTGTGCTGTGTCCATCTTCTAAAAGTCCTTGATGTTCTAACATTGCACAGTCAAAGACAGTTCTTATGTGCAGTTGTTGAACTCAGATTGCTTGAAGTCTGAACATCATGGAGTCAATTAATGAAAAATTACAGGACTATTTCACCAAGAGGAAAAAAAATCAAAACAGTTATTAATATTTAGATCTTGATGTTGGGTTCTGAGAATCCCAAATGTCAAAACACTAACGTCAAGGAAAATGGAAATTGCTCTATTGACAGTTCAACCAAGTGACAGTATGAGGTTTTAAGTAATGACTTGTGAGTTAATGAGTGATTAACATGTCATTCTTTTTAATTAGTTTTCCAGAAGGACTTCAAAGACTTCAAATGGAATTTCAGCTGGGTTTGGGTGAGTATTGGCAAGAGCTAGTCCAGAAAATCAGTTGGGCATTGGTGAGATTTCTAGTTCTTCCATCTGGTCACTTGGAAATCTCAGGACTATGTTCTGACTCAACCTTTTCTGACATTTTTAAGGCAGGTTAAAACCAAGAAGTGAAGCACTAAAAGAAAACAGAATGAAGGCAACTCAGAATGCTGTTGGATACCCATTCTAAAACAATTTTGCTACCTCTAAGAAATGAATTATTTCAAAATCACAGTAGATTTTAAAAAAAGAACTGTTGTTATTTTTGTGATTGATGTGAGAAATAGAATGTACCTTATTAATGTCATGAAACACTTGGAATTGCTTATATTTTTTTTCTTAAGGATGCATATTAAAACCACTGGTCCCAAAATAGGCCCAGAAACATCACTAAAACTTGAATTTGGTCCTGGGCAGTTCAATAAAATATACACTGTAAAACCACAACAAATCACCATTCAACAAGACTCTTCAGCTCTGTCTTACTTTTAGCAACATGCAAGCAAACACTGTCACAGATAAAGGTAGACTAAGTGGACCACTAAGTTCTCAGTTTCAGAGAACGGATTAAGCTACGAAGAAATGTGAAATATTAAATGGAGTGTCCCTGACAAATGTTGGCTTTCTGGCTGATTTGAAACCCATAATGCTAAATAAAACATGTAATTTCTTAGTGACACTTGAACGATGAAGTCATCTCAATAATTTAAGAATACATTGGAATAGGAACACCAAACAAATGAAATATCTCCTGAGGCCAAATAATTACAGCAACTTTTGACTAACTCTTTTCACTTTCCTTCTCCTTTTGCTATTTGCACCTAGCACTCAATGTCCCTTTCTAATGTTCTGATTTTCTCATTCTGTAAATTCACAGAATACTAAGAGTAAACATGCACAGTGGTTAAATAATTGCAGTATGAAAGTTCTAATTAACAAAACATTTTGCAAAGGCACTGGTGATATAATAGAGCACTATTGCAGTAGCATATTTCAAAGCAAATGAACTTATAAATAATCCTCGACATGCTTTCTTGTGAAGACATTGACTATAAATTTATGCAACTCACATAAATATGGAATGTCCATAATCTGACATCTGGATAACCCTTCAGCTTCACATAGTCTTCCCATGTATATTCTGATGATGGTCAGCAGTCATGCTAACTAAGCTCATTTTGTTTTTAATAATTTTGAAGGGTAAGAGCTAAAAACTGAGAACAAAATATGCCACCAAAACTCAGCCAAAATATATGCAGAATAATTATCTGTAACTTACAGCCTTATCCACTGTCAGACACAGATCTATCCCACAAGTCTTCTGAGAAGAATGCTACTGAATCTATACTTTTTGAGAATAGGGCATTGTTCAATTGAAGAACAGGAGAAACTCTAATTTCTTTATGGTAAAGGCTGATGAGTTTCTGAATTTACATACTTTTCAAGTGATTTCCATACAGTTCCACTGATTTTCAAAACAGTGGGATTAATGAGTCATATGGATTTGATTTCCTGTGGCCAGGTTTGTGACTATTGTCAGAATAGCACATAGCATCCCTAAGCCTGTGCCTTAACTATATCTGATCTTCCCAAATGATGCAATCGGGGTGGTGAGAGGTTAAAACTTAGGCTCCCATAATATTAAAATGTGAGAGATCTGTTATCATGAAGTACATGTCATGTGCCCACAGCAAATTACAGCCTTCCTTTGGGCACAAAATGTGGAGCACAGGACACCCTAGACCTACCCTGTGAACATGCAGCTTTGCTTAGGACTGTAGGCTAGATTTAATCCATCTGAATTAAAATACAGTGTATGCAATTCTGACATCTGTATAGAATCATAAAATTGAATGAGTTTGAAAAGACTCTCAAAAGTAATTATTCCAACTCCCCTGCAAAGAACAGGGACACCTACAGCTAGAATGGGTTGCTCAGAGCCCCATTCAGCCCAACGTTGAATGTCTGTAGGGATGGGGCATCCACCACCTGTTCCACTGTTTCACCACCTTTATTGTAAAAAACTAATATTCTGTGTGTATTGGGTTCTATTTTTTGCTTTACAAAAGATTGCCAAGTTCAGGAAAGATCCTATTTTTACTGTTGGCTAGACATCTGAAGTAATAAAATAATAAAGGTAATCATAACAAGAGTGCATTGTAAAGGGAAATTCAGTGCACACTCAAATTAACTCTTTCTATGTATTAGAACTTCTACAGTTGACTGGCACTGTCATAAAAATATGTCACTAGATGACAAATAAGAAAAATCTTGCTGGGAGTTTTTGCAAGAGGTTTTGAAAAGAAAATAGACTGCATGGAAAATATTCTGTAGGACAAGAAAGAAAAAAAAATCAATTTTATTTTAAAAAAAAGCTTTTATCTCAAATGTTTCATTATTAGGTATTGAGAATCTACACTTAAGAAGCAGTTTCATTATTAATTAAGGGGATGTAAATTAAATGTGTATTAAGTAGAATGATAGATAGATAAGTAGACTGCAAAGAAAAAGGTTTCCAATACAGTGACTGGTTCAATGAATCCTTTGATATATAAATTGAATGCCTTTAAATGAAGAAAATAAAATCTAAAACCATTAAGCTCCTTTTACTGCTTCCAGTGGTCTAGATCTAAATTAGTCATAACAATAAATATGATTTTATTATGTAATTAACTCAAGCTTTCAAAATGAAAAAAAAAAAAAAGTGTCTATGCCAAATTTTAGCCTGCTGAGAATTAAAGTGTCTGGGTTGCAAATTAGCTGCAAAACAAGGTTTATAATGGAAATGGCAAATGACCTTTGGCAGTCACGGTGTTAGGAATTGCTGCTGCAGTGTTCAGTTACATCTCTGTTCCTGGGCACAGTCTTACAATTATATAACAGTAACTATTGCAGAATTACTCAGTCCCTTCACCTAACCTTAACTGCATGCTGGACTTGTGGCTTCCATAACATTCCTCCTCTACTGACATGCTCAGAGATGTCAGTGATACCACCAGACCTCAATCCCGCTGCCTGGACAGACCAATAATGTTCTGCTTACCAGTACCACCCTCCCTAAGGGACATTATTTTCCTTTTTCTCCACTCCTTTCCTAGCTGGCAACCAATTCCTGCCCAAAATGATCTACTCCTGGAAAAAATCTGCACAAATAATAGATGCATAAGCTACAGGTACAGTACATACTGTACTTCATTTCTTGGCGTTTGTATGAGACAACCATCCAGCTGTAGGAGGAGAGAATAAGACATATTAAAATGTGTGATACAAGGCTATATTTGTACTTGGATTTTCTGGAAATCATGCATATGACAGCACAGATCGTTAATGGTTTTTGTATCTCATATAGTCTTTAACATGCATGATTTGACAGTATTCAGGCCAAGATTTTGAAACCTGTCTACTTGTATTTAGGCCAGCAAAAATCTGGTTTAAATTGTCTCAGTATTCTGATTTTTCAATGAGCAAATCGTCTGATACATCTGTGTTAACATTGTCTGATACATCTGTGTTAACATCTGATTACTGTCACCTTTCAAAGTTAGCATCTTAACTACCTTTCAAATATACAGACCAGCTGTGCCTCACTGTTTTCATAACTGGCAGCATTTGTGCCTACTACTAGTAGCAGTGCTCCAAAGTCCTTGATTTAGCTCTGTTTTTTTGTTTGTTTGTTTTTGTTTTTTTTGTTTGTTTGTTTTTTTACCAGCTGATGAACAAGCAAGTATTGAGAGGCAGCTATCTCCTGAAGAAACACGGAATGGTTTGGGTTGGAAGGAACCTCTGTAGCCACCTGGTCCAGCACCCTGCTCAAGCATGTCATCCAAAATAGGTTGTCCAGGATCATGTCCAGTAGAAAAAATCATTTTTATCTAGGGAACTCTGTCTCACCATTTCAACTCTTCTAGTTCATCTAGTAAAACTTCTCAGATAGGAAAAATGTGACTGATATCAGACTGCCCAGTGCAAATCAAGTTCACTGGCAGCTCAGAGGGTGCAAGGAGGGAGTGATTCTGCCATCCCATGGAGCTGTGTTCATCTAAAAGAAAATGCTTTTCAGTGGCAGTGTGCTTCACAGGAGACATTCAGCCCATGCTGTTTCAGATATTGTCTGCAGAGTCATTGCTGTGGCAAGTCAGACTGGATAAGACGTTTAGCTTCCTCATGGTGTTCAGTGTGTCGTATAGCAGATGGAGGCTTCTCAGAAATTTCTCAGGCACAGTTTCAGCACAGAAAATATCTGCATGAAAGGCAGTGGATACATTAAGAAGTTAAAAGCTGTCCTAAACAGCATGCTCCAGCAGATCACATTGCTAATTAAGGCAAAAGGCAGAAAAGGGTGCAACATGCTGAGAACGTAATGTTGCCACTTCTGACTTGACAAGTCAGCCTAACTCTGAAGTTCCCCCTAACTTGTGGACGGATCCAAGCTGAAGGATGGAGATGGGTGTTTCTCTTGTAAGACTCCTTCCGAAAGGAAGTACATAAAACTTCCTTTCTTTGAATACAGTGGAGCACAGCAGGATAAAGCAATGTTTGATTGCTGTTTGAAAGCCTCTTTCCCAAAGGCATTTTGCCTGAAAGTAATAACCTTTGTCTTTCCCTCTCTTCTTAAATTCCTCCCTTCTCAGTCTTTCCCATTATTTTCAGACTTCCTTTACATATATTTGGCCACCTTTGTTGTTTTCCTGCTCTCTTCCCTCAGTCAGTGTATATAGGAATCCATTTTATTACTCAGTTTGAAATCATATGACCTCATTTTGGTCTATGACCACCTTATTCTGAACCAGAGATCAGCCATTTCCCAGATTTATCTGGAAAGCTATTCTGCCAAACTGTTCAAGGTAGGGCTCATCTGGCCCTCACCATAATGATCTTACCACCTCCTCCTAGAAGAAGACACTGGGTATGTGTTGCACTGTGAGGCAATTCACTTATTTCACCTTCTTCTCTGGCACTTCAGGAAGGAAGTTGCTCCTATGTGCTCAGTGGATGCCCATACAGCCCTGTAGTGATACCTGTGCTTTTCTACACTAATCAAAAATAGACAACCATAAAAAGGAGTATTCTTAGGGGGGTAAGTTTGACTATATGGGAACAAAATTGTAATTAGGAAAAGCTTGGTCAAACAAATATCTACTGATATCAACTCTAGTCATTTTAATGAATAATATTTCATCAAATTTGCTTAAAACTAATTTTAAGTCATAACGTAGAGCAAAAAAATCTCTGTAGGTGAAGATGTATCAATAGCCTTGCAACTTACTCTCAACACTTCCACTGTTTTTGTGGGACACAGGCACACAGACTGGACAACTGGTAGTCAACTTGTCCCATGGATTTGTACCCATAAGCCTATTAAAGGGAAGATCTGTATTTGGAGTGAGAGGGTCTGTGTTGCCTTATCATGGTCAGCTGGTTACACAGAGTACTCAGAATTGCCATTGCCTCAGCAGTTAGTTGGAGCCAGAAGGAC
>JAOWBP010053032.1:0-11863 GCA_028571105.1 Tragopan temminckii
ATGTTGTCTGGTAGGAAAGCAGAGTGGTAAAATCAGTAGTTGTACCCTTCTATGTGTGCACAATGGAAAGTATAGACAAATAGCATGTGAGCCACTCTTCCTCCTCGTGTGATCTTAGCTGAGTTTTCTCTCAGCCTCCCTTTACCTATAACACATGCTATAGTCTTTGAGGAAGACAGTCCATCATTCCAGTATTAGCATGGGATTTGCAGCTGTTGCCTGCATTTAGACCACGGTACTGGGGTTTGCCCACGTGCCCTCTTGCAGGCTCACCCAGCCCTGCCAGACTTGGCCTGTCCACTCGAGCAGCTCACAATCTCACCTGGTTCTAGAAATCCATATTTTCAGAGCAAAGGTCCGTGTGAAGAGGAAGAGTGATGAGGGAGACAACGCAAACTGGAAGAGCACACAGAAGGGAGAACATTTGTCAGGGCTGCCTGCAGAGACACTGCCGTGGCCACAAGCACCAGGCTCCATTTACCTGCCCAGTTGCTGGGCCTGCCTGAATGTACTAGAGATTAGCAGGGCAGGAAAACACCTGCTTCCACTTACCCGATCCGAGAGGAAACAAAAGGCAAGAAAAGCTATGGCCTGCACAACGCAGGACTGGATGAAAGGTAATATGCAGCTTCAGATTGGCAGTTGGCAGCCATAACCCTCAATTTAAAGCAGCTGAGAGTCCCAGCTCTTTAGATCTGAAATCTTGTGCTATGAAGATGAAAGGCTTTGTTTTCTCTCCTTTTTTTTTTTTTTTTTTCCCCCCTCCTCCCTTTTTTTTCTTCTTCTTTTCATTCAACTGTGGCCAAATGATGAATAGGCAGATGGGAGTCCGGGCAAACCCAGGTGCCAGGCTGCTGCACTGGATAATAGGCATCAAGGAGGGGCAGGTAACTGCCAGAAGGAAAGACAGAAACATTCAGATCCTCATACACGAGCATAGGGACCCCTTCCAATTTCCCCCGGGGGAGGATGAAGTTGTTTGGATGACCACAGAAAAGGCTTCAGTGTAGACACGGGGCTGACATTCTGGTGATAGAAAAGAAGGGAGTTGAGTTTGGCGAGGGCTGCTGCTCAGCATCTCCGCAAGCAAGGCTTTGAGGAAGGCTTTTAAAGTTTGATTCTCAAAATTCATGAGTTGAACTGACTATTTAGAAGGTGAGCAAACCTGGGCTTTGCATCATTTGAAGTACACTGTCAGTAGGCTCTTAGTTTTCCTCCGTTTGCTTTGACTGGAGCCAGAAAGCTTCTTCTGGCTGTTAACAAACTGGTTACACCAGGGCTACCCACCAGAACACCGCAGACTGGGCCCCTTGAAGTGATCAAAGGAAGAGCCCATGGGGCTCTCTTTGGTGCCAGGGTAAGGTTTTTATGCTTGCATACAGGGTAGGGCAGGGAGGATGCCTTACCTTTCCCTCTTTCACCAGCTTGTGCCCCGCGGAAGCGTAATTTAAACCCAGGAGATCGGACGGTTGGCCTTAAGTTGGTGTGTTTACAAAGAGGGGGCGAACAGAAGGTAAGGATTGCAAGATTATAAAACTTTCTTTCCGTGTTCAAATAAACTCGCGTTAGCCCGACTCGCCTGCCCACAGCTTGTGTCATCTCTGGAGCAGTAAAGAAAGAGTGAAACGTACCTGTGACCTTACACACCACCACTGGCAAAACGTGTTTTAGCTGCAGCGTTTGGCTGCATGCAAGCTGTCCCTCCAGGTTATTGTACCGCTGCAAAGAGCAATGCACTTCTCCCCTCCTCCTTTGCTTGCTTAACTTGTTAAGACATGGAAGGTTCCTCCTGCTATGACTCCTATTCCTGACCTGACAGGTGGTGCCTTGAGCTGAACTTTGCTCTCGCAAACACGGCTCAGTTTCACATATCAGCCTCCCATGGAGTGGACTCGCCCATCTGCCCAGAATTTAGTAATTCCAGCAAGGTGTGCTGCTGCAACCGTCCCCGGTGCTGGGCCGAGCACAGGCACTCACTGCACAAGCAAACGAGGTGCAAGGATTCCGTGTCCTTAATCTCTTGCCTCTATAGATTGTGCAATGAGCTGCTGAGCGCAGGTACTGAGATGAAAGAGTTGGTGGCGATGCAGGAAGTGATATTGCTGTCTACAGCCCTCAGATGAAAAGAGTGAACACCTGTATGGATCTGCCCCGGGGTGACCCCTTCCTGCAGAGCTGCGCGAGGAACAAAGAGCTGTAATATTGGATCAGAAGTCCAGTGTGCTTGGCAGCCCTGTTTTCCACAAGTACATAATAGGGACTTATCGAGAAGAAAGAGGAATGAGCTGCTAAGAAGAATGGCTGTGAGATGGTTTGTTGACAGGAGATGTTTCTTCCCAACGCAAGCAGTGCTCCAGTTGAACTGTGTGGTGAGGAGCGTTTGCATCCTTTCATTATCCAGTCCAAAGCCATTCCCTACAGCTGTGGTTTGTGTTTTCATGTGAGCATCCGCTTCCTACCAACCTTTTGGTGTCAGTGACATCCTGTGGTGTAGGGCTGTATGGATCTGTACCTGAGTTTGGGGTGATTTTTGGGGCAGGGTTCCTGTCTGCTTCAGCTTATCTGCATTTATCCGAGGAGGAATTATTAATGTGAGCATTTGGTGTGCTTGCTGCCAAGTGCTCGTGGCCCAGATGTAGCACATTTGTTCCAATAACCACAGAAACAAACGTTTCAGCAGTAGGTGTAAAAAGCTGCACATTAATCTTTTTAAAGATGAAAAATATGTAATAAGGTCTTCTCTGCTGTACTTCATGGAGGTTTATAAAGTGCGGAGCCAACACCTTCAGCAGGAATACATCATTACAGCGTGCCAGGAATTAAATCCCGTGTCTTAGGTAGCTTATATTTCTGGAATTCTAATAAATGGATAAATAGATACAGAAGGCAGGCAAGGGTTTGTCCAGCCTGGTGGTGTCACCTCTTGTGTTGCAACTTTCTGAGGCCATAAAGCTGTTGTGAAATCTCACTTCAGCATACATGGGAAACTATTTGTTTACTATTGCTGCATTAGAAAAGAATAGGAGAGGCTCAGCTGGCTGGATCATTATAAGGCACCAGCGGGTATTGAGTGGCTTAGTCCTCTCCTTAATGTTCTTATGCTGTAAATCATTTATTGGGAAGTTGGGTACGTCTGAGTCCAGCCGGTACACAACTATTTCTGATATAGATGGACTGTTTGGAGTTAAACAACTTTTGAAGAATAGAAATGAAAACTGTTTTCAGTTTCCCAGGCTTATATGGCAGTGTAATCCTCCGGCTGTAAATAGCTGTACTGATGGAAATAGGAAGGTATGAAAAATCAAAGCACTGGGCTGGAACGTAATCGCATGGATGTTCTGGCTCTACTACAGATTTTTTTATATGATGTTAAGCAAGTCACTTCAGCTCTGTTAATCTCTCTGGTTCAATTCCTCCCGTAGAGAACAGTGCTTGTTCTTTACAGACATCTTCAAGCCAACATCATGGCTTTTGTAAGGCATGCAGCCGATGGGCTGAATAATATCCCAGACACTAAGCTGAGACTCATCCCAAAGACAGATCAGAGGTTCGTCGCATTAACACACATGAGATTGTCAAGGGGGATCTTTGGGGATGTCAAAGAACAAAATCAGCATCGGTCTCATTACAGTGCCAGATGAAAATCTCCCTGGAGTGCAGCTTCTAGTGTGCAAAAAATGAGAGAATAACCAGCCCGAAGCAAGGTATGACAGCCACACTCGGGTAGGACTGAGATGATAGAGAAGGGTTTAGGATTACCATCAAACAAGTATGTCATATGTAAATATTCTCTGTTTGCAAACAAATGGCTCTTGTGTACTAACCAAGGCCAGGGTGTAGATTATTGCTGATAATAAGTTTTTTGGTGCTGTTGTTGTTGTGATAACAGAGAGGCCCGTTTGCAGGCATTTCTGCAGGAAGACATGGTTGATTTATTCTGTCACAAAACTCAGTCTTCTGCGTTACCCCTAGAGGCCAGGTAGAAAGCAATAAATGAACAGAGGACAGAAAAATGCAATTGTGGGGAAATGGGATTTGGGTGGCACAGTTGCCAAGCATCCCATTCTCTTGGGTTGGAACCGTGTGGAGTTTATTGACCGTTACTCAAACCTTGGGTTGGCTTTGATAGGACCCTGAAAAAAAAAAGAGAATGGGAGTGTGTGGCAAAGGAGTGGTTGCCAGGCTGATGAACAGATAGGATGGAGATGGGAGGGGTGGCTTGTGTTGCACAGAGGAGGAAAGATGTGAATTTGGTTTGGTTGGCCTGGGGGAGGTGAGATCCAGGTTTGCATCACACCTGCTAACAGAGCTCAGCCATGCCCCCGAGGGCTGCGTCCCACCTCCCAGTCACGGTGCATTTATCCCATTGGGGAACAGTGCTGAGGAGGTTGGTAGTTTCCCATAGACTATAGATGCTATCTATGCTAACTATGCCTGCCAACGAATCGGACGCTGAAATGCTGTATTTGGAAAGCTATTTATTAACTTCAGCTTTTAAATTCTTCTTCTGCACTAATGCAAGATCAGATACTGCAGGCATAAATCTCTCCTCCAGATGCTATGGGCTAGATTTGTCCCAGGTGACAACGTCTGTCTGGAAGCTACAGTTCCAGCAAGGGAGAGAAGAAAAGGAAGAAGGCAGCGTGCTCAAAAGCACAGCCGAGAGCATAATCAAACTGCAAACTGCAGAAACCCTTGCAGGAGAAATCAGTCTTCTGCAACTAAAGGTTTCCAAGGTTTCTCTCGAGTTAGCTGGGAGGATAAGTCATTTCTTAGGGGAATTCTTCTGCCAGTTGGGTTAATTAACATGATAATGTGTTGTTTCATTAGCTACATCTTTCATGGGAAATATGAGCGCTTCCTTCATAACAAGGAGAAAACATTTCACTTGTTTTTCTTTTTTCACGATGCTGCTGAGAATTTATGGAAAACTTCCTTGACAGGGGCTAAAAATGCTACATGGAAAGTCACCGTTTGGCTTTGTTTTATTTTAAGCGCTGTTACCAATCACGACTAGGACTGATGCTCAGTTCTAATCATGTAAACCCTTTTTGCCCATCCCTCAATGCTTTCAAAACAAGGTTATGTCGTGAAAGAGACTCCGCTTGTCAGCATCCCAGTAGCATTCTGTGCAGGGAAGGGGAAGCAGGGATTTTTGTCAGGATTGAGAATGGAATTTCTATCTGACTGATCTAGGAGTGAATACTAGCAGTCTGAGCTGATGTGTGCTGAGATTGTTGGGGTTTCAGTCATGGTACCCCTGAAAGGACGTAGGAATTCAAGGATGGGGGCCCAGGCAGCTTGACCTGGTGGCTGCATCCTTGGTTGGACCTGCAAGATCTTTAAGGTCCCTTCTTCTATGATTTTATGAATCCAGCTGTGGGCCTCTGCTATAACCAGCCTGCATAGCAGGGCAGTGGATTTCTGGTTGGATTCTTTGTTAGTTTCTGGAATTATTCCATGTGCCAAGACTAGACAGTGGTGGGGTCCAAGCTGCTGTTTTCAAAGACAAAGAAATAATCAGCCCCCGTGGATTCAGCAGCAAAACCATGGCTGCGTCCTACAGAAAGTGCTTGCATCTCTTTGTGCCTCAGGCTGCCCCTGCGTGCATGTTACATCCTTCGCATGGGAAAGCAATCACCAACCCACCGATGCGCTGCTGCTGCTGCAGGTGAGGTGACCCAGGTGGGTTTCAGTTAAACAATCACATTTCTCATTCAACAGGTTGACAAACAGTCTCGCAGTTATTTCTCAGCACCGAACCGGTAGCTCCACATCACGCCAACGTTCGGGGCGCATGGGAGGAGCACGAGGTGGAGCAGGAGCAGCAGATCAGAGCCCACGGTCGGTAAATAATCGATTCTTTGTTCGAGACAGCGGCGGGGAGGCTGAGTGCCCCCAGAGAGGCCGCCTCGGCACAGGGCTGAGGCCCGGCCGGCCGCTCCCCACGGAGGACACACCTGTTGGGGGCCAGCGGCCGCAGATTGGCTGGGCGCAAGGAATGCACCTGCGCAGGGAGGGGTGAAGGACTACATGTAAGACGAGCCCGTAGACACTCGCCGTCTCTTCTCAATTCCAGCTTAAACAAGCAGCAGAGCTCTGGGCTGCGAAGAAAGCCGCGCGTGGTTTAATCCTTTTGCTTTCCTTTTTTTTCTTTTTTTTTTTATTTGGTTAGGTTTCGGTAGGCTGATAGCATTTTGAGTTGTGTTGTTTTTTTTTTTTTTTTTAAGGTTTAGTTGTAATTTTTTTTTATTAATATTATTATTTTTCCTCCGCTACGAACGCCTCTCGCTTCGAGTTCGTCTTTTCCAGGACACGGGAAGATCAGAAGATGATGAAAGCCCTGCCGTGCACCCGCGATGCTCGCTGCGTCCCTTTGGTTGCCCTCTCGAAGGCTGGTGATCTTGATTTGGGAAAAGGTGCTGTGCGTTCAGCACCGAAGTTGCATGAACGGTGTGTGTGTTCATGGTGCTGGTAAGCCACGGTGTCCAGGTAGTGTGGTAGCAACGATCTGAGTAGCATGCGGCATGACTTCTTCAGTGCTTTTCATACCTGTGTTCGTCCTCTCCACTTTTTCGCAGGGCTCTGTCCTCTTTTCTCTTCCTCCTTTTCTCCCCAGGTGGATTAAAGAGGGTTTTGTTGTCGGGATCAGGTTTTGTCTGCTCAGTTCTGGGGGAGGGGGAGCGGCGCATGAATCCAGCGTTCATTTTCCAACCAGCCAAACCAGTCAGGGCAGGCAGAGCAGAACCAAGAAACCAAATAGGAGGGAGCCATGGGGGAAAGCCAGTTTCACCCAGGTGTCCCAGAGAGCTTGGAAAAAAAAACTCCATCTCAGAAGGCTTAAGGCAACTGAAAAGCGATGGTGTAGAACTAGGGAGATCCATCCAAGCAGACTCATTGCATTTCAACAAGGACCCAGCTTGGGCAGTGCTAATGGTGACCCTTGAAATGCAGCACGCTACGGGCTTCTTTTCCTTTTCTTTGTGGTGATTGCCATTTTTCAACTTCAACTGCCATCTTAAAGCATTTTATTGCTATTACAAAACGCCCGACCCTCTTGTTTTAGCTGCATGTTTGTGGGTTCTTAATTCCTCAGCTTCTGCGCTGCAAGTGAAGGAAGGAGATTTGGAACTTTTCAGACCACCTCGTTGAGGTGGAAGGAAAGGGAAGGTCTCTCTCTGCCTCACCCATCAGTTTCCGCTCATGGCACGGAGGAGCCATTTTGGGTTCGTTTTGTTTATTCTTTTCTCACCTGAGGCTTTTTCGTGTGTGCGTGCACGACCAAAAGAGCACCATTAGGGCTCCTTGCTCTTGCTGCAGAGGGCCTGGTGCCAGCCCAACCAGCCCCTGCTTGCACTGCCTGCTCGGACACCGGGGAGCAGGAGACAAAACAAAGCTCTTGGCTGCCTGGTGAGGCGCGAGCTTGCTCGTGGGCTGCTCCCACAGACCGGAAGATGGAGGCACCCAAAAAGCTCCTTTTTGGCTCCTCGTTGGGCTGGCAGCTGGTGGGCGACGCTGTTGACGTGGTAGATTTGGATGAGGAGAAAGAGGTGTTTTGTAAGCAAGCAGGCTCCGTGTGCAATGCAGCCGCCCGGTTCAGGACGAGGCGCTGGGCTGGCTTTGCAGACACTTTGCAGTCAGCAGAAAATGTTTGCTCACGCGGTCCCTCCACCCCTCCAGTCAAACGGCCTTCGAGAAGGTTCTGTGAGGCACCGAGTTGGGCCAGCCAGTGCCAGGGGATGGGGCTTGTCCGAGCCAGGGAGCTGAGCCTGCCCTGACTGAATGCTGCCAGATTGGATTGGTTTCTAAAAGGTCTATAATTTCTGAAAAATTTTGTCAAAACTGCAGGAAATGCTGCTGGATAACTTACCCCTCCATTTCACTGAGGCTAATTCTTGACTTTCATTTTTTATTCTTGCCTATATCTTCTCCTCGTAATTGCAAATATTACCTAAATCATATTCCTTTCACAAAAAAAAGTTAAGAGGGCTTTGCTTTGTTCTAGACTGCTCTGACAGAAGATTACTTTGTGCTTGCTGGAGTCTCAGGGAACAGCATTACGACTGAAAAAAATCATGCCATATTTATGCACAAATACCAAGCCAGATATGAGCTTTTATCCATTTCCTATTGACTTTTCGAATTCAGTACCAGTCTCAGTCCTTTTAATTGGTTTTGATCCCTTTTTTAATTTAGCTGGCATTGCGGCTGTGAGCTCAGCGCCCACGCGGAGATGGAGGTGGTACGTGCAAGACTTCTGCAAGTACCTTCACTCGTGGGCGTCTTAAGGGCTCTCAAAATTAATTAATTTAATCAATGAATTATTAGAACTCATTACCGAGTGAGAATCTGAGCTCTTAAAAGGCACCGTTTGACATACGGGCAACTAAATTGAAGCAACTAAAAGAAAAGCACAGGAATGCCAGGATTTGGGGAAATATTAGCTAAATTCTGAATTCCGTCTCCTTCTCCCATTCTGTCCTGCAAGCAACGAGCCTCGTGAAGGCACAGTAAGTTCTCAGAATAATTATATTACTCGCCATTACAATCACGGCTGTATTAGTACATTTCAGGAATGCTAGCAGTCAGAACATACAAATCTGGCACCTGAGAGCTGGGGCTGGCCAGCAGCAAACTCCATCTGCCAGATAAAGTGATGCCATACAGTATTTCTAGCAGATCGGGGGCTCAGTGCTTCTCCTGCCCTTGTTAACACCAATTGCAATGCTGCTCTATGCATGGAATGAGCTCAGAGGGCTGTGGGTCCCGGAACTGGCCTGACCTGCTGACACAGATTTACCAATGCAGGCTGCTGTATAAAAATGGAGCTAAGCCTCATTTCAGAACGAAAAGAAAAATCCTCCCCAGAACAATGCTTTTAATTTAATCGGGCCCAAAGTGAATGAAAGGTCACATTAAAATATACTTATCTGACCACATACCAGCTGATGGTAGCATTTATGAGATAGCCATAAAACTGTAAGAACTCTCCTAGGCTTCCCCTTTTGTGTGGAGGTTTGCTCATGTAGGAAACAGGGTTTTCTTCCTGTCCTTAATCTGGGGGGAAAAAAAAAAAAATGTAGAAAGTGATAATTTTCTACAAAAATTATACGAAAATAAAGCACGTAATGGGATTTCAAATTGAAAAAAAAAAAAAAAAAAGCAAACTGGACGTAAAATATGAGCGCAATCAGATGTTAATTCGTTAGACATTTTGTTTGCAAAACAAGTGAATTAGAATGTCCTTACCATATTTCGGGCAGGGGAAAGTGGCCTGAGGAAATCACATTTTACGATCGGGACGCGCATTTCGCATGAATTAGTTTTTCTTTTAAGGGCTCTGTGGTTAGAATCTGATAAGTCAGCATTAGAGGCTTACTGTTGTATTCTAATCTTTGGTGGTGGTGGAAGGAATGGCGATCAATAAGCCAAGTGAACTCCTGAAACAACTTGGATCGTGCTGATGCGTTTAAGCTTCCAGCTAAGCCTGGCTGTCCTTTCCAGCTCCAGGTACAGCTTTTATCTGATGGAGCTCGAGATATAAAGGCTTAAGTTTCACATGCTTTGTTCTTTTCATCGTCCGTGCCTATTGATTAAGGCTCACCCTGCAGGTTAACCAACAAGTAATTTTTCCCCCCACTGGAGCTGCATTCCTTTCTGGACCTGCAGCTGCCCGGGCAAAGCCGGGCACCTCCATGTCCCCCCTGGCATATCTGATACCCGATTAATGGATACCCCATTGTTTTAGGGCCGGGGGAACTTTGAGAAGCAAGTGGGGGAGGCGGTAGGAAGCAGAAAAGGGGAGGAGAAACAGAGGTAATGCAGGTACAAACCTAATTGCTCCTGATGTGTAAAAAAAAAAAAAAAAATGGGGGTGGGGTTCACTTAAGTTCCTTGTTTTCCACTCCTCTTCAGTCATTCTTTCCTTTTTTTCTCAAGGCCTGAACATTGGTAATAGTGGTGATGATTAACTAAATGAAGTCGGTAACCTGGGCGACCATTAGGGTGGTTTTATATTTCATGGGTACCGCATAGCCAGAGAAAGCACTCTATTGAGGGCTCAGGAAAAGGAGATGGGGCGTTTGGGGTTTTTCGGTGCAGGTTTGGATTTTTGTTTTGGGTTCCTCTTTGGATTGCACTGCGTTGCTTTGTGTTTTGCACCCGCCTGTTTCACAACGGTAAGGCTCCAGCCGCCTTCCTCCGCGCTTCCCTTCCGCTCCCACCTTTCTCCTTCCTTCTCTTCACGACCTGTTGCTTCCGAAAGATCCTGGGTATGACCAAAGTGCTCAGGCCCACCCAGAAAATGCTATCCAGGGGAGAAGGAGGGAGGATTTATTTCTCAATATGTCAGATACACGGTAGATTAATCGCCTTGGAGATATATTTATTTTTGATGATGCATCTCAGACCGGTCCTGCTTCTGCTGTTATAAGTCAGTGCTATTCTCTCGAGACAAAGCATTTAATTTCGTGCTGCCACCACATTGCCTTGAGTGCTCTAAAGGCAGGTGCTGTCTTCTGCAGAACAAGAAGTTCTCCTAACTCTCAGGAATTGCTTGTTGCACTGGCAGCGGTAACATAAGCAGCAAGCTGATGGCTCACACCATTTTTTGGTAAATGTAAATAATTTATGTGCTCTATAGGTACTAAATAAGTCTTGCTAAAAGCAGATGAGAAAATCAAGCTGAAATTTATTAGCGTATTAGTACCATGTGGAAGAAGTAGGCTATCAGTTCCTAACAAGCTATTTTTATTTCGTGAACTAGACAGAAAGAAATGAGTGGGATTTTGTATTTTGAGATGGTCACGAAATCCCTAATTCTTCTGAAATTTGGGCTGTGCCTTTTGGGGGCTCTGGCCCCATAGCTGCTCATTGCGAGCACCGTGTTGGCTGCAGCAGATGGCTGTGGTGTGCATTCCAACCAGGGCCAGTTGCTGGCAGCTCTTGTAGTAAAGAAAAAGAACTGTGAATGTTCTCTCTGCCCTCCAGACAGGTTGGCACATGCTGAAGTGAAGATCCAAATGCGATTATCAAAACATCACACAAAACTGCATTGAATCATTTCAGCCAGCTTTTATAAAATCATTTTCCTAACTCGTATTTGTTGCTACTAAACTTCTACAGTAGCAGCTACTCCAGGTATTAAACCCACGATAAGGCTACAGTTAATTTTTGGCTCTCAGATTTATGATGATAAGAAGTGTGTAACCTCTTTAGCTGTTTTGGATATATTATGGATATACATCGTCTTCAGTTTGATGTTGATCCTCTGACTGCCAATGCAGCCACAAAATCCCCACATTTTTTACGAAGTGTATATTTCCTTTGAATTTGTTCTCTACAATTCACTTTTGAAACTTGTTTTCTATATAGAGTTTCTCTAATGGTTCTAAGGAGAAAAATAAGTGAAGTATATGCAGTATTGGGTAGAAGGAAATACCTGGATTGCTCTGCATCCATTAGTGGCAGCTCTTAGGCAACCCAAGCAGACTACTGTTATTTTAATGGGTGATCTTGGAGATTATTTCACATTTTTCGTCTTCTACAGTGTTAGATTTTCTTTTTTTTCCCCCACAAAACCTCCCACTTCCATCACAAGGTGCCTATGAGTAGGTCATAAATGATAAAAAGCTTTAACAAGAAAATTCACCAACCGTTGTTGGGTTGATTAATGATTAACACCAGAGCAAGGCATGAGGATTGTGTATTAGAACTACATTATGCAGCTAAGAAAACTGTGCCTTTGTAGTAGTCATCTTGGCATGCTACCATTGCCCGGCTTCTATGTGAACACTATGCAGGGTAGCAGAATTTCATGGGCTGGGTTTTTTTTTCTGTTTAACTCCAGGTGTGTTCTGCTGCC
>JAOWBP010053033.1:0-11857 GCA_028571105.1 Tragopan temminckii
CCATTTCCCCTTGTCCTGCAGTTATCAACCCTTTCAAAGAGTTGACTCCCCTCCTCTTTGTAGGCTCCCTTTAGGTATTGAAATGAAAAATAGTGTTTTGTAGCTGAGAATTTGCTCTATCAAATATTGTTATTGTGCTCTTTGTACCTGCTGTAGCTTCCATGGAAATAAATAGGAGGCATTACTTTCAGATCAGCTTACACATATGCTGCCTTAGACTTCAGGAGTTATTCAGTGCAATGCACTTTATTTTTAAACATACTTCCATATTGCCCTCCAACACTAAAGTTCTGGTAAGCATGTATATATATTCCACTATACCAATTTATATTAGAACATTCATAAATATCTAGAAAAAGCAATCACCGGCCATTTCATTTTTACTAACATTCAGGAAATGACTAATGAGTTTCACATTGGCTTGTGTGGTGTAAATGATACTAGAATAGGATAAGACAATCAAAAGTGCAGAAAGAAAAGGATCAAATTATCTAGTAGTACATTTCTACTTGGCTCCATGGACTTTGCTGCCAGACAGTTTTGTTACATGCACAGGTTGAAATATTACCCTGTAGGAAATGGGGTCAGCATAAAATCAAATTACAGATAGATGCTGATGAATGCCTCTCCTATAATCAGGTAAAAACTAAATGGGTTTTAATGCCCAAAATATACAAATGCACAAATACGTACCCACGAACACATTGCAGAACATTTTGTTATTCTTTCTTTAATGACTCCAGATGGACAATGCAGAATAAATAGAAACTGGATGAAAAATGATGGCCTCACTGTTTAGATGTGAGAGTTAATTAACTGAAAGTGACTGTTGATCATTCAAAGCTCCAGCTGAAAAGTCTGCATTGCTATCTGCAAAAAAGACAATCTAAATATAAGATTACTGCTATATCTTCTGTGATCTCAAAGCTTTATGTAGCTTTACACATATATTTTTTTTAATCATACGACAGCAAGGCTGCTTTTGAATAAAAATTACTGTACTTTAAGATAATACCTATTCAATAAGATATATATTCACAATCACTAAAAGAAATCCAGGTTTAAAGAAGAGATTGAAACCAGCTGTTTTCCCCAATTTATAAAAAGCAGAAGTAGAGATTAACTTCTGTAAGTGCTCATGGCAAGATTTGTTTTGAGTATTTAAGTATTCAATTTAAAATATCATTCGTTTTCTCATTTAAAACTCAGGAATGCCAGCAAAACTAACAACCACTTTTTAGAGATATTCAATTGTACTCCAAATGGTCAAATAATTAAGGACTTAATGTTGTAATACAGTTTATTTTCAACTTAAACTATGAACCTATTATCTGTTCACTCAGAAAGAAAATAGAGTAGACAAAAGCGCTCCACCAGCTCTGCTATACATTAGAAACCACAGCACTTACACAAGTTTTGTATCTTAATTACCCAAGATATCATTAGCTTTGTAGACTGGGACACTTCTCTTTTATTGCTGCTGCAATTTTATTTGTCAGGCACTGGCTTTCACTGCAGGATAAACTGCTGTGCATTTTAAAATTTTGTCTTCAGTGACCTGCTTCGTTAAATCTCTTTCTTTTTCCTACCTATAAAATTTAAAATAGTTAAAGAGTTAGTGACAAGACTTTGCAGAGGGCAGTCACAGCTGCAACACAGGAGAGTGTGGGGCAGAAACACACTCAGAGTGGCAGATTTTGACAAGACTGAGCTGTTTTCCTAAGGCCAATTTTTAAGATACAAACTGTGTAGCTCATGAAGAAATAATAGGTAAAGTTGTCTTTTCTGTCTCTGTCGGGGACAAAACCATAGGGCCAATCATTATGGTATAATAATTGCCCACTGGAAATGAAATTGTTTAGATCATATCCTTCCTCTATGATCTAGGAATTTACAAAAAGATAAAAGATGGAAAAAAATTCTAGAGGAGAGTAGTAAGGACTATGGAAATTCTGTGAAAGACACCTATTCACCATTACAATCATCTCCAAAGACAGTCTGTGAAAGAACAGTCCCAGGAAACCATTTCATGTCACAAGGTAGAACAAAGTTCTGTAACACGATGTTTCAGACAAGGACATTTTCTGTGAGAACAGAAGACAAATCCACTTTGCCTCTATGTCCATGATTTGAGAAGAAGGCTGCCTACTATGAATAAAGTCCGTCCGTCCGCATAAAGAAAATACTTTCTTCCAGGATGAGATTTATGCCCTTGAAAAGATTAGCTCCTGAGCTTACAGCTCCACGATGGTGCCTCAGCCTTGATTGTGTGATAATGATGACTTTAGCATTCAGTATGTCCACATTTAATATAAGCAAAGAAAACTGCATGCAGTTTACCAACTAATCCTATTGGCTTCACTACTCTTAAAGATATATCTAGAAATATAAATCAAAATTGAGATATGGGAGTACTCAAAGAAAGTGAACGAGTTATGAATCAAACAATTCCTCCACTCTTATCTATTACAGTATGAACACGGCCAATGCTCAGGCCCTCAACAGCTCTAATATGGATACACACAGAATTTCAAAGCTTACATAGACTGAGGAAAATAAAGAGAAAATAATGCTTACTGAGCTTTTTCTTTACAGAGAATCTCATTTTTATATCGGATAGCTGATGCAGCTACAATGACATCCCCTTTGACTCCTTAGCACCACCTCCCAGTCTGAGTTTCAGTTATGGATCAACTCATCCATTTACCATTTGCTCAACCTTGTCATCACTTTTTCTTTTTCTTTTTTTTTTTTTTAATGTCTCAGTGGATGTTTTTTTCTCACTGAGAACCATTTATCGGCTCCACACCTTTTTTTCTTCAATACCTTCTGAATCCACAGTCTATCACTGTCCACTACTTCCAGTCTCACTTTTGCCCAATTTCTCCCTTAGCAGTGTAAGCTTCTTTGTCCACCTTGAACAAAGTTAGTGTTCCTAAGTTATTCTCAGCTATGTTCTAAACCATTCAAATTCCCTCTCTTGCTCTAAAATTGTACTCTTGTAAAACAAAACCACAAACAAAACCAAACATAACATATTAGGTCATTTTTAGAATTTTAGAATAATGTTTGAATGCAATTGACATGTATCCTGTAAAGAGGGCTAAAAGCTCAGAGTATGGAAGGAAATAATGGAAGTAAGTCCATTCCATTCCAGCCTCCATACCCAATCCATGCAGTTACTGTGTGACTGAGGCCTTTTTTCAAGGAGAATGGCCTTTCCTTCTGAAAAATATCTAATAAATTGAATAGGCAAAACTCCTGTCCTGCAGGGTGTACTACTGGTAAACTTGCTCCTGCCTAGGATCAGTCATTCCTACCTGTGGCATGAAACTTTTTTACTTCACATTTTGGTCATTTGTCCATAGAGTAAAACATCACATATACAAAATACGAATCAATCAACCTTATTATCAGCATTTGTGACCAAAGATAACAAAAGAATCAATAATTATTTTGGCATTTGGAAATGCCAATTATGGCATTAACCATAATTACATCTTTTCCTAACAAACAAACAAACAAACAAACAAAACAAACCTAAGAAAAATATGTTACAAAGTCTGTGCATTAAATGTTATGTTGAGATGCCCAAAGGGTCTTTGATATTTGAAATATCTCTGACACTGAACATGCAGAGGTCCTTGTGGAACCATTACATCGGATGTATTCATTCACACACATTTGGTTGCTGTATGGACAAGGCTGTGATACTAACGTGGACACAGTATGGTCTGTTAAGTTGCGTACCTTTGCACTGCAATTTTCTCTTCCATGAATATGTGCTAGACACAGCTGATCATTCACGCAAGATCAGCCAACCAGCTGCTTCTCATGCCTGGGACCACAAAATGGGAAAAAGGGTAGAGTGCTGAACTGAAAATGAAAGGACTATCTGACCGTCTGGATAGCTCAGCATTACATTTCCTGCAGAGACTGATTTATATACTTATTTTACATGTAAGCGTATACGTATGTTTTGTGTCTGACTTATGCAAGCTGAGTTCCTTATATAACTGACAAAAATCTGGTGTTTGTGAATACAAATTGTTTGACATATAACAGAATACTGCTACAGAATACGCTGAGGCAATACATTTTAATATGCCAGGATTTAGATTTATCCTAAACAAGTGAACTGTATTCAAGCATGCAAGTGTTTATATGTTTAACACTTGAACAATACAAAACAAAACAATTGTGTCGATGTGGCCAATAAATGTCACTTCACACTCCACAAATTCCTCCTGCACCATTGCAAATCCCAGGCACAGCTTCTCAGAAAGATCCAGGCATGACACGGAAGAATATGGGCGAGTCAGCAGGAGGATTTGTTTCTGTCACTAGGACTCGGATGTCAGATACTAAAAATAAAGGAATTGGCACATGAACACACTAGGCAGTCCCATGATACCTCTAAAACTTATCTTAATTCCTGGCTAAAGCACTGTCTTTTCTTCTCCAAGGTACCTGTTTGTAGTGAGCTACTCATATATTACATATATATCAGTACAAATATTTCTCCCAGGATTGGCTGTATTTTGGATATGGGAAAATATTTCCAGAGATACAACATCTTGTGCCAGGTGGAAAAGAATACTGCAATCTTCTTGTTGGGAGGATTCTTTACCATTTCATAGATTGTAGGTATATTATCTATCTAAAGATGTAAGTGCTAGGATAACAAATTAATAACAAACATTATACAAAATAGATGCTGGGCTTTCAGTCCTGAAAGTTTTTCCACCATTCACACATAGCAGGCACTATTATCAGAGTTAGCTATTCTTCCAATAAAACAAAATTATTCTAACATGCTTCTTGCTTTCATCAGCCAGTATTGACTGAGAAATGCGTAAATGATTCAGTGGACCTTGTCCAACAGCTTGGAAGACTTGGATGGCTCAGGTGAGGCTTAAAGATGCCCCACTTGCCCCCATGGCCCCAAGAAGCATATAGTTGCAAGGGCAAAGTATAGCTATCTACAGAAAGAGACACCAGAAATGTATGACTTGCTCGAGATGTTCCTGTGTGTCTGGCATTAAAAATCAGGAGTTCCATACAGCTCCAAATGCTACTGCATAAATCCAATGTAGTCAAGACCATTTGCCCTCATATTTCTATGCTCTCGGGTCCTTTCCTTTTTCCACCTCTCAAGCAGTCTATCAAGAAAATGTTGTTTTTCTAATGTTTTTTGTTATTATTGTTTTTCTCTGTATCAGACTTTTACTAAATGAATTATACCGGTGCTTTTTGAAATGGCCCAAAGTACGTAATCAACTCCTATCAAAAGCTAACATCCAGTGCTGCTGGATCCAAATATTGGTCATTACAGAAAGATGAGACACATTATTCTGAGAATAATGAATCTCGGCATTTTCCTTTTTTATCTATATGATCTTTTTATTTGAGAAGCATCATTTCTTTTTTTGTCCCTAAGCTTCCCTTCATCTTGTGATCAGCATTTTGTCCTTCCAGTGATCACAGCTGTCCAAAACAGCACAAAAACAGATACAAAAAAGCAACAGAACATGGATAAAAAAACAGAATGTTCTCTGTGTCCTGACATACTTGTTAAGCAGTAGAGATTGTGCAGAAGAAAAATTTATTGTTGCATTCGTTAAATATAACCCATGGCTGTTTGTGCATACTCTCCTTGAAAGCCAAAGAAGGAGAAGACTCTTTCTTTCAAGCACCCTTCAGAATAAAAAGAATTGTTCCTGCTATTTTCCTAATGAACTGATGATTTCATTATACAGATCTAGTAATCATGCCAATGTTGAAAGTTAGTATATATTTTTGTCTTCTTTGACAATCTAATGGACCAAAAATGCTTACAATTTCTATATCTGGACTAAATAGCAGACAAACTCAGTACTGGATCTTTTTTTCCAGAAGAATAAGTATATGCAGCAGAACATGGTACAACTAGCTGGTCAAATATAACCATATAATCATAGAATCACAGAATATTCCAAGTTGGAATGGACCCGTAAGGATCATCACATCCAACTCCTGGCTGCACACAGGACCACCCAAAAAAGCTGGCTTACATACTGGAATGAACAGTGTAGAACTACAGATGTATTTTGCCTGGGTGAATGAGGCTGCAGGAAACTAGTGGTACAGGCAAAAGGCTATACTTACATAGCTTTATTCATTTTCCAGTATTTACATTTGAACAGCTATTTCTGCAATGAATTGCATGTTGGCACAATCTCCAGAAATCCTCACTACTGGTTTATTTAGGTGTAGCAGAAATACTTGCAAGTATTAATCCCTGGCCCCCAAAAGAACAGCACACAAGGCAGTTACTTTAATCTTCAGCGAAATGTATGAGGTTGATTTTCTTCCCTTTTACTTTGATTTTACAGAGATTTATTTGAGTTGTCATAAAGAATCAGACCAATTATCCATCTAATCCAGTATCACATCTTTGACAGAGGCCACCACCCCACACTTCAAATGAAGGTGAAAGGAACTCTTAAGTTGACAATTATGAAACAATCAACCCACAGGCAAAAAAAAAACACCATTAGTTAATGGTTTGACCTAGACTCAGAAATCTATGGGTTTTTATTCTGCCTAAAAAGAACATGCTTTATCTGATGTGACTGCGAATGTTCTTCATATTCACATACATTTCCTTTATTCTTAAAACATTTCCGAACTCTAAATCTTGACTTATTCACAGTCTAATATTTTGTAAAGGAAAGGAAAATAACAACAATTACAACACCTTGTAATTCAGTATTAGTGACTATTTTCAATTTTACTGACTATTCTCTCTTTCGGTATAACAATAAAAGACACAAAAGGAGTCCTGATTACATTATCATTACTCCTAATGTATTACATCTTAGTTGCCTTCTATACAAGATTTTTACACCTTTCAAGCTCTCCTCATGCCTTCAAGGACTCTTTCATTTCTATTTGCTTTTCTTCCCAAATTCTTTCAATTTCTTTCTTTAAATGAGGAGATTAAAATGTAGCATGATATTTAAACTGATGATACTGAATACTGTCTGTCCATATTATTTTCTACTTGTTTTTTGATCTTATCATTGTCTATTTGAAAGCTCCTGTGCATTGAGCAGAGTTATTAAAAAATCTCCCTGAAATGGCACCTTGGTTGTCAGAAGAACAATTCCAATATCCTTAGGTCCAGTGACGTACATAGATAACCCAAGAATATGTTTTCATATTCTTTATTTTGTATTTGTCAATTTCGAATTTCTTCTGCTATCATGGTCACCACATAAAGAAAGTTCATTAAATCTCTCAGAAGCTAAGTACAACTAGCTCGTAACATTTGTGGTATAATTTACAGACCTATATGCTGGAGTCTTTTTGAAAACTCTGGTCAAAGATTATGACAGACACTGTCAAATCAAACAAATGTATTGTCAAATCAAACAAAAGCACTGTTTCTGCAACCTTCTGATCCAGAAACTGTGTGATTGTGACAAAGGCATACAGCCTCAGGCTCTGCACTCTAACATAGTTCCCCGCCACCTGGAGCAGGGCTGACCAGGGGTCAGGAATACTGTCAGAGTGAACAGAGGATTGGATACACCTATTCATGCACACACAACCAAATGCTAGAATGCAATCAGCATGATTTTAGTAGAATTATTCCTGAATTAGGGTATACCAATGTAAGTATCAGGGTGAGTGTCCAGTAGAGTGTAAGGAGTTCGAATGCAGAGCTTAATACAATGTCAATTTATTTTTATTGAGGAAAAAAAAGTGTCAATCAGATTTCAGTCAGAAAATGTCAATGAGCTTCTTTCAACTTGAAAGCCGTAATAGAGAAACTCAAGACTGTCATGGAACCTGCAAGTTAAATGAAAGCAGTCTCACACTTCTTTGGTAACTTTGGGAGATCTGATTCAAAATTCAGTGATGTTATGAACAGCTTCCCCTCCTGTGAGCTCTGCACCAACTTCCAGATATGTATTTTTCCAAGCATATTATAGAACTCCTACCTCTTTTATCATATTTTAATAACAATTAACAGATACTACTATCTGTAATTATTTAGGGCAAGCACATTTACCTTTGCTCAGCAGAATGAAAAGATTCAAATCCATTCTACCACTCTTTAAGAGAAATATGTTTACTTCATAGTAGTCCTTAAATATTAGAAATTCACATTAACACTATTGAAAGTTACAATCCTAGAAAAGGAAAAACAAGTCAGGAAAAAATAGCACTTCTGAGCTGTCAGGGTCACTTAGGGTTTGCAAAATGCTCTCTGATGTAATTCCTAGGCAATAGCATCAATTGAAACCTACAGGCAGAGAAATTCTAAAAGAAGGGTAAAACTTTCTGTTGCTTGAGAAGACAGCCGGCACAGAAATTCCGGGAGCATTTAGGAAATACTGAACAAACATTACTTTCTTTTAATGGACAAAATGTATTTTCTTTTCCACTTCATTTTCTATGTTCAATTCACTATGATTTTTAATCTACTGTTCATGCGTTCTAATCATGTCAGATGTGTGGGCGTCCTGTAATTCTTTATGAATAATAAGGAATGCAAATAGTGCTATCTTCACATTCACAGTTGACTGCACTCTACTGGCTCCCCATCAGCACCTAATTTATCAGCAACTAATTTTCAGAGAGATAATGTTTAATGCTAGAGAAATATCTTTGTGCACACAACATTACATTGCTGAGAGAGAACTTTAGATGCATCTGACCAATTAAATGTGCTCAAAGACAGCCTTCTCTGGTGGAATTAATTGTCTAAATTTCACTCACCTTATTTATTAAGTCTGCTTATTAAATGTCAACTGGAACTAATAATGATTTTTGCAACCTTACAAAATATTTAGTTATCTACCAGTAAATATAGAAATTCCTTCATTGAAGAATTATATATTCAAGTGTGAATAGCAACGAACCATTGTAAATGAAGATTATGGAAATAAATGCTTAATATAATCCAAAATTATTATTAGTCTATGCAAAAATTACATATAAAAATAAAACATAAAGATGCCCACAGCATCATCAGGCAATGCTAGATGACTGAAAAGCTATTTACTTTCTTCCACTTCTCTCCTTCACTATCTCAAGTAGATATTTATGCAGTTAAACTGGAATCTAAGCTTACCTTGGTTGAGAAAATTGATTTAAAACTTGTGCTGCAATAAACATTTATTTCTTGCAGTTAGTGAATTTTTAGAATGGATGAAGAGAAACATAATGAGATATGTTTCATGTTGTCAATAAGCTGCTGCTGTTCATAAACATTTTGCTATCTGACTTGTTTCATATGCAAATAGCAATTCCTTACAGAAAATAAATATTAAAATAACGCAGGGAATTACACAGCCTCATCATTCAGGTTATGTTCCCATATTTCCACGTTCACAGACGTGGGCCCTGGAGGAAACTTGATATACAATTCAGCTTTACCTTTATGTGCCTGCATGTCATATACTAAGCCACTTCTCTTATTTTATTATGTCTTGTTAGAAATTAGCTTTTCAGGTTAGGATTTTTCTATGCCTGGACAGTAAACAGAAAAGTAGATTGTTAAATCTTACTTGCACTTGAGGGGCACAGGCTTTTGAATCATGAGCAAAAATGTTCTGATCTATTCTGGAGACTTCCGCTAGCTTTCTGTGTGACCTCTGAAAATTTACACTACCTATTTTATTATCAGGTTCCCATCTCCACAGTGACATTCTGATTTACATATTTTCACAGTATTTTGAGAAGAAAATATTCTATAAATATTAAAAGGAGCTGAAGAAGCTCTTAAGCAAAAGTAAAAAATTCTTAGAATGGCTGTCACGTTACTATTTTTCCAGTATCTGTTCCCCTATCAGGCTTTTTTTTTTTTTTTGGTTGGTTGGTTGGTTATGTTTTTTGGTTCTTTTTCAATAGAACAGTAACTTTTAGGAACTGAAACATCATAGAACAAATCAGAATCTCAGAAATAATTATTAGTATGCACAGAATATTATCAAGAAGATTCATTCAAGTCTTCTCATGAACAAATAGGAAAAGAATAAATGAATTTAACAGTATTCAGGAAAAACGTATGTTGTATTGCAATATATATCTTTCCCACTATTTGAAAACATAGCACTGATGATTTGCACTCTAGTAAAAATTGTTGATGGCTCTTTTTTTTGACCTATGAATCTTCTATCAAACCTATCTTGTCCACCATGTCATCTTTTCTATTATGGTCAAAGACAGGATGATATTTCCCATGCCCTCTTTAATGTCAGTACTCAATCATGTATGCACTTGCCTAAACTCTGCCTAGATGCTGCCAATCTGAAGAATTTTAGTATTGAGGTTTTCTGCAACAATCCTATATTATATGGGATTATAGGGGAACCCAGTTCTCCATGTAACTGATCCGCAGAGAAATTATTCAATGTCTACATTACCTGGGTCCAGTCCTAACCTCTTCCTGAATAAGGAATGTAATTTCTGTCAAGCTCATAATGATTTTCTTACACAAAACAATCCACTGACAAAATCTGACGTCAAATTCTATTCACTATTGTTGGTTTACAGCCAAAACATCAGAATGACTTTCAGCCAGTTTTGTCACGACTACGTGCCTGGCCTCCCTTGCAGAGTGGGTACACTACCACTTTTTCATAATATTATCATTAGAAAAGATTTACTGTTAAGCTGCCTTTGCAAAAGGTATGAACAGCATTGACATTTTTATTTCATTCTGTGCACTAAAAATATAAGCAAATGCTGTATTTAATATGGAATCAACAAAAAATGAATTTACAATACTCTGCATTTCAATTGATTTTAAATGGCACATGTAGAAGTACTTTTAATTCTATATTTAGTCATGATAGAAAGCCAGAAAATGGTTGTGTTTTTTTCTGACTAAATTAAAGTTTACAGTTCTGAAGTGATATCATGTCTTTTTACATCTCTTCTTGTTAATTTGTAACAACCCTTGTGTCAATGAATACACTGTAAAATAATTAAATTGAAGGAGAGGCTCAATAAAGGGATTTTGAAGGCAAGTTTCTCTCTGCATACCTTGTCTGTGGCAACCACTAATAAAACAGATCAAACTACTGAGCAAAATGTCACCAATCTTTGAAAAAATCTATTGCTTACATCTCATTGAGAAATATAGATAAAATACCAATACTAACAACTCTGCTGTTACAACTTAATGATGCATGCAGATACTTTTAAAACATCGTTATTTTCACTTTTCAGATCCATTTCCATACGTATCTGATTTTGATTTATTGAAAGACACTGAATGGTTTATTACAGTATATGTAACGCATCTGAACCACTTTATGGATGAACAGAAATTGTAAATTTCAATGGATCAAAGCTTTCTTATATTCTTCCCTTTAGATACTGAACAGCCACTCTCAGGCCTTCCCAGAGCATTCTCTTCTCCAGGCTGAACAGCCCCAGCTCTCTCGGCCTGTCCTCATAGGAGAGCTGTTCCATCCCTTTGATCATTTTCGTGACCCTCCTTTGGAAGTGCCCAAACAGGTCCATGTCTCTCCTGTACTGAGGACTCCACATCTGGACTCAGTACTCCAGGTGAAGTCTCACCAGTGCAGAGTAGGGGAGCAGGATCACATCCTTCTCTACCTACTAGCCACTCTGCTTTTGATGCAGCCCAGGATACAGTTGACTTTCTGGGCCATGGGCACATTGCTGGCTCACGTCCAGCTTCCCATCCAGCAGTACCCCAAGCCCTTATTGGCAGGGCTGTCCTCCATCCTTACATCCCCCAGCTTGTACTGATAGTAGGGGTTGCCTTGACCCAGATGCTGGACACTGCTCTTGGGTTTGTTGAACCTTATGAAGTTCACCTGGGCCCACTGCT
>JAOWBP010053034.1:0-11856 GCA_028571105.1 Tragopan temminckii
CAGGGGGGTTGGAGATTTATGATCCTTGTGGTCCCTTCCAACCCTGGCCATTCTGTGATTCTGTGATTCTGTGATTTCTGCACAACTTCAACAGGATGACTTACAATTTTATGCTAAGTTCCAGTCGCACTTGGAGTGAACTGGTTGTAGTACTGGTTATACAGTTTGATCTTTCCACATTCAAATACAAAAAATGTATTTCATCTTCAAAGTGTGTATATAATGGATAAAACTGTCAGGATGCTGGTTAAAGGGAGTTCAATGGAATGCTTCTGGGAATCAAAGCCAGCCTGAACTCAGTGGGGATTTTAGTCTGCTGGCTCTTGATGATACTTCCCATAGTTTCTCAATGATAATAACATCTACTGTCATTAGTAAAGCATGCTCTTTGCAATATTTATACATGGGTAACTAAGGTGTGTATATATTGCTGAGAAATCTGGAATTACTCCCAAAGAATCCATCCACACCTTTCTTACTAAAGTGAAATGGAAAAATAATACTGATATAAGCCAAAAAAGGGAAGAGTGCGTGGTTCAATTTTTGAGACTTAGTATTTTTTCATTTTGTCATTCAAGTCCCACAACTTTGTCACTTTTCTGTACTTTCATTCAAAACATACACATTGTACAAATAAGAAGGGTGAATGTCACTATCTAACACAATTAGATTAATAGAAAGTGAAAAGTGTGCCAATATTATTCTGTAGATTCACTGGATCGTATTGTGTTAGTTAGATTATAGAAAGGTAAATTGTTGATGGGACATACCTCTATGGATGACTACTATTGTCTGTTCTTTATATACTCTTATGTAATATGACCTGAATTGCTAGAACTATATTAATTCAATTATTATGGGCCACAGTCTTCCTTACTTTGCATGCTATCATTAATAATACTTATCTCTTCAGTGATATTCATCTAGTTAATCTGGAGAGAGCCTCATAAAATAAGTATTAAAGAAAGCCAAACTGAAATAGTAAAGTGGCGTAGAACTACAATTATTATGCTGCTATTAAAAAAAAAACACAAAAAACTGGTATATTGAAGAATATTTCACTGCTTCAACTGCATTGCAGAGAGCAGAGGTAACTAAAAATACCATTGTTCTCTTACGGGCCTTTCTGAAATAGTGTTAAATGGAAAAGTTGGAGAGATTTCGACTCTAAAAGGAGACAGGAGGTCTTGATTTTCACTTGCCAGTGTTTTGCAGCACATAATCTGCAAATTCAGCTATGAACCAAATGTTCTAATCACTCTAAAGAAATAAGTAAACTATTTTTTGATCAAAGAAATGGATATCTTGGCCTTCATAATTCATAATTCCTTACTTGTCCTCCTTGTATATTGGAAAATGGACAGGGTGGTTTTGTTTGTTTGTTTGTTTGTTTGCTAGTTTCCCAACAGTTTTTTTTATTATTATTATTATTATTTGTTTACATATGCTTTCACATGATATGTTTGGCATAGATAAAATAATCGTGTAATAAACTTATCGAGAATTTCAAATACAAGCTTGTTTGAATTCCATCAAATGACTTTATAAATGCCTAATTTGGCACAAAGTTCAGATGATAACTTTATTTTTTCTCAAAGGAAACAGATCACACTGAATCACAGAATCACAGAATGGCCTGGGTTGGAAGGGATGTTGAGGCTAATGAATCTCCAATGAGATGATTCTGTGAAATAAAAAAGCCTAGCTTTAGATTGTTCACCATGGTTTCAGCACAAGTTTATTCGGAAGAATTATACAGCTGTGCTGTACTCAGATGCATCCTGCGGCTACTGCGTAGATAAATTTTGACCTACTGCTTTGACCATATCTTTTCATGCTTCTAATTTTTTTGACAGCAAAGCTAAGGTAATTATCTCCACTCAAAGGACTCTTTATTTCCATGAGAGAGGAATTCTCTTATTCAATACCAGATACTGCCTCTGATGGTCCTACAGTACTTGTTTCTGTTTATTTCTTGATCATTACTTACCCTGACTGACAAAATCAACTGAGGAGAGAGTTGGATTTTTAACTTAAAAAAAAAAAAAAAGAATAAAAGTTGCAACAAGGCAGGGCTCCCACTCCCCTTTTGGGAACAGGTGCTTCTCTTTTGGGAGCAGGAGATTCTCTGATATTTACCAAAAAAGCTGTGTCCTAAAGACCCAGAAAAACTCAAATCTCAAAGAAGCCTAAAGACAGGAAAGGAAATAGGTAAAGAAAAACTGTACTGGTACTTTTAATGAAGTTTTCAGATATTAATTCTTTCTAATGTAGTTGTTTAGCAGACATAAAGAATAATATTCTTCAGCTACTTATCTTTGAGGGGAAATATTAATTTGATATATCAGAATCACAGAACAGTTGAAAAAGACTTGGAGGTCATTTGGTTCAACACCCCTGCTACAGCAGGGTAACAAAGAACAGGTAGTCCAGGACTCTGTGCTTCTGAGGAAATCTAAGGTAAGAGACTCCACAACTTTCTTGGGAACCCTCTGGCAAGGCTCAGTCACCCTCACAGTGAAAAAGTGGTTTCTGATTTTCAGACAGACTGCGTACTCATTCAACCCATATGCCAACAACTTGTCTACAGCAGTTTTATGGGAGATAGCATCAAAGGCCATTTTGAAGTCTAGGTATGCTCCCCTGGACAATCATTTCATCATAGAGGGTGGGTGTTGGCTGGGGAAGGGCTGTCCCAGTTGAAACTAGGAGACTAACCAGGAATAATTATTTTGAAAAAAAGTCGCCAAGTTCCTTCTTCCTGAACTTCATAAGTAAGTTGGGGTAGAAAGTAGGCAAATTAAAATTCTCAGTAGTAATTAATTTTGTCCATTTCATAGTAACTAAAAGATTTGCCATATAGAGAAGAAGATTTCATTTAATATTAGATAGTAAAGAGAAAAAAATAGGGGGCTTGAATTAAAAGAATGGGTCAAGCTAAGCTGTTTCATAACTTCTAATGGTGTTAAAAATGATAGTATAGCAAAAATACTCCCAGAAGTATGTCAGATCAGAAGAACTATCACAGAGTTTAATAACAGACCTCTAAATTAGAAGAGAGTTACAAGGGGAAACTGTCTTATGATGCTGTTGAAATTACTGGGAAATGGCTGTCATCCTAGGAAAATGAGAAACTGCAGAATTTTAATTTTTTTTTTCTCCTTTGCTTCATTCTTATTGCTTAAATGATCTTTTATAACTATACATTAACTTGTTGTAAAGCTTTTATAGGAAAGAGGAAACAGTTTTTTAACATAATCACTTAATAGGAATAATTGGTCAAAAAAAAAAAAAAAAAAACAAACCCAAAACAACCAAAAACAAACAACAACAACAAAAAAAAACAACAAGGAGAAACAGATAATTTTGTCTTTGGAAACGTGAAGATTGGAAAGCCAAACTTAGAGACATCTCACAGTAAACAAAGGCTCAGCTGTCTCCGAATGAGACAACTCTGAATGAGTCTAAGAATTTAAAGTTCTCTTATAGATAAACTTTGAGGAAAAGCAACAACAACCACAACAAACCCCACAAATAAACATTCTAAGAGAAACCAGACCTGAAAGGAGTCATCCCTTTTCTTTATCACAGAATCAATGCAGCCCTCTTCAGAATATCACTAGTAGGACTTATCACTCCAACAAATAATCAGCATTTGTCTGGTCCTCAGAATCCCTTTTTCTCCTCTTTCCTTCATCAACATACACTGCTTTGTTGTTTCAACTACATATAGTTGACTACCGTTCTAAAGCTACATAAATTCTGGTCAGGGGAAATTCCTGTTCTATTTCTTTCAGAATGTTACTTTTTGGCTATTTTTATTCAGAGCATGAACCATAAATAATACCTTTTATATCAAAGAAGGTGACGTGAGGCAGAATGATCCTTGTGACATGCAGTTCAGTAGAAAACTGGCTTAAATAATATTCAGATTCTGCTGAAAAGACTGAAAACTTCAAGTCAGAGAATCTATACAGATTTTTGATGGCTTCCCACTCAAACAAAAATGTTCAATTTCACGACTTTTCTGCAGGAGAACAGCAACAACAACAAAAGACATTTTAGAAAACTTCCCAATTCTACTGTCTAGCATTTTGGCCTGAATTATTATAGAAAGATAAGTTACAGGAAATATCTGGGGATTCACCAGAGTGACTTTCTTATTGAGAAATGTATTATGCAAATTTCTGTCTTAAAGAAAGAACTCCTAATAAATACTCAGGTTGCTGAAAAATAGAAACTCAGTGGGGATTACATTCACATGCTGTACTGCATGATCATTTATGCTCTCCATTCGGGAATAAATGATTGGATGATTAAATGTGATCTTAAGTAATGACCTTCTGAATGACTCCTACAAACATCCACATGGGAGATTTAAGTGATATACTAAGTATCTGTAAGAACAAGCAGAAAGTAGTAGCTACATTGAAAGCTACTGTAATTGTTAGGGAATCAATTGTCAAACACCAGCAAACTTAAGAGAAGTTAATGAAAGATCAGTACACAGACTTATGTGACTTCAGTAATTTGCAGATAATTAAGGACCGGTTAGAAGTTAGTGTGAGGAAAATAAAAAGCTAGTCTAGTTTGCTATCTCCAAGTGGCAGGATGTAAATATTGTCTTTAAAGGTGAGTCCAGTTTAAAAAATTCCTTCTTTCTCTTCAGCTATAACATTTAACTGTTAAGAAGTGACTTATCTTTGAAGTAATGATGAACTGCTCCCTCCCGTCACAGGAATAAGAAACCCATTGGAATAGTTTTGATGCTGGAGAATTTGTATGACAAAGGTGAAGGCACAAACAGTTTCTCTTTGTTTTTCTTCATTAGGCTTCTGTTATAAAACTTTTTAGGATGGAGGAGAGGTGAGATAACCAGTGTGGACATCAGCTATGGTAAATGGCAGGATGCCAAAGTTAGCTGCAGTGGGAGATGTTACTGAAACACCTAAAACACGTGCTTCCAAAACACACCCACAATGTATGTTGAGAGAAAAGACACTGCTTATTTTCTGTGCAGAGTGTCAGGTGGAATATTTCCTCAAATCATGCACATCTGCTTCTGCTCGTGCAAGTTTTTTATTTATGCAGAGCTACATTACACCAACTTGTTAATATAGATCTACATATTAAAAAGATTAAATAAGCATGATACTCCATCCCCTTTGGGCTACTTTCCCTGGCCATCTGTGCTTGTGGGGGATTGCATGGGGGCCTCCCATGGCCTTTCATGATTGTTTGGATAGTGGTCCTCTTATTCATTTTGTTCTCATTTGATCATGGGTCATCTAAGGACATTGTTCTCATTTTGCACTGATGGTTTCTAGGTTCTGAGCCCAAAGAGGGAATATATCCTGGAATAGTCAAATTTCTGCTATCGTCTGACTATCCTATTCAGAAAACAATTATCCAAGCATTAGCTACTGAAATAAACTTACAGTGATTAACATAAGAATACATTTTGGCTGTTACTGACCAGTGCTTACACAGCATGCAGCTTTTTTTTCTGCTGTTGGACTGTCTGGTGAGTAGGCTGAGCAACAGTTTGGGAAGGTACGGAGCAGAGACAGACCACCCTAAATGACCGAAGAGATCTTCCATGTCATATGACATCATGCTCAGGAAAAAAAAAGAAGAAGAAAGAAAGAAAGAAAAAAAAACAAAACACCACAACTCAGGGAAAGGAGGAGGAAGGGACGACATTCATGTTTTTGGCATTTGTCTTCCAAAGTAATTATTACTCATGCTGTGGTCTTGCTTTTTAGAAATTCACTGGATATCTGCCTAACAACGCAAAGTGGTGAATGAATTTCTCATTTTGTTTTGTCTGTGCACACAGTTTTTGATTCACCTATAAACCATCTTTATGCTAATCAACAAGTCTTCTCATCTTCTGTCTGTTTTTTCCTTCTCCTGCAGGAGAGGGGAATGAGTAAGCAGCTGTGTAGGTGCTTGACTGCTGGCTGTGGTCAACCCACTACACTCTCACCTCTGCTCCTTAGCAACACTGCTTCTAGGAAAGGGTTCTGTGGCTAGTGTTTGACAGTAGGATTTGTACATAAGAAGGAGGCATATTTTAATATTTCTCTTAACTTGGCAATGTGCTGCCTTTGCTAGCAAAGTCTAGAAATACTAGGTAATGGCAGAGATATACATCTTTTTAGATATGTCTGTTAATATTGAACCATAAGAGAGAACCCTTAGATTCTGGGAAATATTGAGGATGTCGTAGGAGTGTTTCTCCTTCTCTTCTAAAAGCTTATTTTCTACAAAGAGGCAGGTTCCTTTGGATGCAGGTTTGGATGACAGTGTGCCTGTACAAATATAAGATTTTTCATAGTTTACTCTGGACAACTCATCTAAGAAATATGTATAAGAAAGTTCTAAAGAAATAGCTATTTTGGGAAATACATGAAAACATATGAAAAATATGATGGATTAATAAACAAACTACAGTATATGAACAAAAGGATTCTCTATTTTTTTCCCTTAGAGATCTCATCTTAATATAAAGGCCTCAACTTTTTTTAGAGCAAAAATATCATAAAAGAGCTAACACATACAGCAGCTACTTTTCTAAATGAGCAATATCATGTAAGTGTTTCTAGAGCAATCTCAATGTCTGCATTATTAAATGTTTTCTTTCAGAAGAAGAATGCATCTGTTGTCAGCTTAGAGGGCTGATTTCTTCTTGAAGAGCATCTGACATGTACTTCAAAGACTATATAAGAGATTGGTTTTTGTATGTAATAGGTATGTGTAATCTCATTCCATTCTTCTCTCTCATTCACCAGTAGCATATCTTCACATATATCCTGATTTCTCATTCCCTTGCTCTTCTTTCTGCCTAGCTGCTTGTTTCAGTCTGATTTTGGAAACCTTCAGATGAAGATGGCAATGGTACAAAAAATAATAATAAATAAATCCAAATATCTTTTAGAAGATGCTGAAATAATGCTACAAAACGCTTAAGCTGCTATGACATTATCACTCATCTAACAACACTATTCAGCATCACTTTTTTGCCAGCTTTTTCAGAACAAAAGAATGATTTGTTATAAGAATTGAGACAGAGATCGCAACCAGGATAAGTTACAAGAAAAATTTCTAGTCAACAGTTTTACCTTTTCTATCTTTTACAGGTATACATTATACATTATATACATTATGTATACAGGTATACATAATGTATATAGCTAAGGATGGCTGTGCCTTTTTCCTGTTGTCTTATATTACGGAAATAAAACCTATTATTCTGTTTTACTTTATTTTCACTGGAAATTTCATGGAAATTTGGAAGAAATGAAGATAAACTGCACAGAAATACATTAACCAAAATGTTTTATGAAAATACATACAATAAATATGTAAATATAAGTGAGCTGTAACATTTCAACCTAGTTATGGAAATTTTGTAAGCTTATGTTTACTGAAAGCATTATGTCTTATGAAAGATTTTTGTTTTGCTTTTAGAATCACAGAATCAGAGAATCATTAAAGACCTCTAAGATCTTCTAGTCCAACGGTCCACCTACCACCAATATTTAGCTGTGTTATTAGACTAATGAAGATATGAATATAACCATTTTACAATTAACTGTAGATAGGAAAGAAGTCAGCATCTTCTGTTTCCGGCAGAATGCTGAATTAAATAGATTTAAATGCTGAAATAATGATAGAATCTTTATAGAAATGAGCACAGACAACTGGAGTTCCAAGTCCTCAAAGCCATCCATTTTTTACTGATTCTTTTGAATAAGTTATTGGACTTTCAGAATTTTTATGTTGTATTCCAAGCAGTTTTAAAAATATAGATTTTACTGAAGCCCTTCCCCCCAGAGAGGTTTCATCCTCTTGGCTTGTTTAATTGTGGCAAATGTGTCATAGTCATGAATAACCTGTGCAATAGCGTCCATAGTTAAGTCCATCCCTTGGTCTCTAGCCCATTTGTATGTTGCACCTCTTCCTTGATGGCCGGAGGTCTCATGGGCCCACCAAGCTAGACATAATTCACTCCTGTGTTGCCAGTCCAAGTCTATTTGAGCCACCTTAATTTTGGCAGCTCGATCTACCTGATGCTCTTCAGTAGCCCGACTCTTGGGCACATGAGCATCTACATGGCGCACCTTTACAATCATATTTTTTATTCAGGCAGCAATATCTTTCCACAGCTCAGCAGCCCAAATAGGTTTACCCCTTCTTTGCCAGTTATTTTGCTCCCACTACTGTAACTACCCCCATAAGGCATTTGCCACCATCCATCAGTCAGTGTAAAGATAAAGCATTGGCCACCTCTCCCGTTCAGCATCATCTAAGGCCAGCTGGACAGCCTTTACCTCTGCAAATTGTCTTGATTCTCCTTTCCCTTCAGTGGCCTCTGCAACTTGTCGTGTGGGACTCCACACAGCAGATTTCCATCTGCGATGCTTTCCCACAATATAATGTGATCCACCAGTGAACAGGGCATATTTCTTTTCATTTTCTGGTAGTTCATTGTATGGTGGGGCCTCTTTAGCACGCAATACTACTTCTGCTGGTGATGTTCCAAACTTTTTAGCTGATGATGTTATGATTTGGAATACCGATAACCAAAAATCATAAAACTATGACAAAATTGTTATCAGGTAGGGTGATAATATGTACAAAAACATATTGCTAACCTTAGTAAAAGTATAGAAGCATTGTAATAAGATTAATTTTGTTGCAGGTGTGCTTCCACAGCAAGGATCTAAAATTTTAGACTACAGACATGAGCTCTTCTGAGTTACTTTTGCTGATGTGCCAAAATTCAGTATACTGCAGAACTCAAATATACTTTATTTTTGACCAACCATGAAAAATCACCTTCCTCTCCCCTCTTCATCCTTCTTGGTTACACTTCTCCTAGAGAATAATTTCACTTTTTCAGTTATCAGGAGAATTGCTGTATCTTGAGTAGTGAGCTGAGTTTTTAAAAGTCTCCAACTGCAATTAAATAAATTCTCTAAATAGACAATTTATATTCTAGACTTTGCCAGTTTGATAAGTGATTTCCACAGTAATGATCTCCTAACATTCTGAGAAGAATGGATTCAAATGATGGATAAGAAAGACAAATAGATTTTGGATACATTGTGATGACCTTTCAGGAGAACCTGCCTCTAGTATTCAAGTTCAGTTTTATAATCAAGACTGATTTTTTGACTGCTATTGGCATCTTTGCTTTCTGCGCTCCATTGTGGCTATAAAACAAAAGATAATATATTCTGTCAACAAAATGAAATAATACCACTAGGTAATAGAGTTTGAAATGTTTATAAACATATAAATGAAACTGCTCCATTAATATGAATGAATATAATCAAATTCCTTCATGATAATTGCTACATGCATAATGTTGCACAACAGATCTATTTTTAGAATACTAGTTGCAGGTTTTGTAGACTTAGAAATGCAGTGCCTGTTTACAATTATTATTTTCTGTCATACAAAAGGATGTTCTCTCAGATCTTTCCATTAAGTATTACAAGCTTTAGAATCATTTATTTGGTAGTGGACCAACTCTGATTTTTAAGTGTAGTAGATGACAATACAATTGCATGTTTTAAACCACAAAAATATTTGAATGGCTAATCAAAGAAAGATTGTCATCACTTTCACAATGTCCAGATATTTAAAGTGATGACAAATACCTAGCTGTCTTGCAGGAAAAGCTACGTGCTTCTCTTTTTCTCAGCACAGTGATTCAGTGCATCCATTCACAAAGTAAGGGTAGATGTAGTCTACTGACTGATTGTTTCCACACACATGAGAGCAGAGAGTGCTTGAATGCACACAGGTGCTATTGCCAGCTTTGGTTATTTCCTCTCTGAAGTAAGAGAGGCATATTGGATTTCAGGTTCCCAAGTAATTACCAATCTGCTCTTGCATGCTGGAAGAAAACATTTGCAATATTCTTGAACATTGAGATGGTGGAGGGATGAATTCTGCCCTAATGCTAATGAGTGAGGAAAGAGACAAGAGCAAGACTAATGAGAGAAAACAACCATGTATCACCTGAGTTAGTATGGATGAAGTACTACAGCCTTTATTAAGCATTGCTAATGGATAACAAACTGGCTCCTCTCTGTTTAAATGATTGTGTTTGTATTACCAGATGTAAAAAGATGATGTCCCAGTCTAGAATCCTGAATACCAAAGAACTGTATATTGCTCTGTGCTCATAATGCAATACAGGAAGTTTTAGATCATAATGTGATCTAACAACAAGTAGATCTAGTCATCAATATACTTGTTTAACGTGTTGTCCATATTTTCCAACTCATGTAGTTTTCAACCTAAGAAGTTAGCAAAATCTGACCATGATATCAAGCCGTGTTGACAAAGAAATAACTACACAATAACAGAATGGACAGCACACTTACAGTCAGTATCAGTGTCAACAGGTAAGATTGCTGTTTCTTCCCTTTTACTAAAATAATAAAAAAAAAAATACCAAAACAAATGAACACTTTAAAATTCCTTCTCATGCACATCTACCATAAGTAAATATTTCTTTCAATTCCAGTTGGTAGAGTTAGAAATAACACAAATAGTAAGAAATATGACCATTGGTGCCAGTTTCTTTTACAGAAAACATAAGAATATAACCGGGGAGAGGTGCTAGGTGACTTGACTTGTACATGGGTTGCTCAAAAATTAATGCCTCCAATATATTTCCATGGAAACTACAGCAGATACAATAATACTATTTGATAGAGCAAATTCTCAGTTATAGGAAACTACTTTTCAATGTACTCACCACCATTAGCTATGCATTTTCACCACTGATGAACATAAGTCTGCATGCCATGCTTGTAAAAATCTGCCTAAGCAGAGGTGACCCACTATCACTGTTGCCACTGTTGAAATGTACCGCCCATTGCCTCATTGTGCTCGCATCCACTGTTTCATCTCCAAAAACATTCAGCAAGCAACAGTGAATGTCAATGGGTTTCATTTTTTCCACATGGAAGAATTTACTGACACACCTTTGCTTCATATGTACTTCTATGTCAGATGTCAATTTATCAGACTGCCCCTTTGCTGCCATACATCACAGGGAAACAAAATGCAATGGAATACTGGTGGGAAAGTTCAACCTCTACTGCCATGCCACCAACATCTGCTTCTGATGTTTTGGACCAATACAATAAAATAGGAGGCACTGTTTTCCTAGAACACTTCATATATTTAGATCCTATCCATCTTACATTGAACACAAGAACAGTTACTTTTTTGAGATAAGTTTGTTTGAAATAAATCATTGAATCTTTATAGAAGAGAATACTTACATCTTTGTTTGAGGAAATGCTCTTCTTTACTCCATCACCAATATTATAGGAATATATCTAGATTGCCAGATGTCATTGAAGACTTTTAGGGTTTCTGATTATTCCTGGAGAAACATGATAATTTGTTCTGGGAATTTGAACCCACCACATGGATCTACACAGTTATTTTTAAAACACTACTGTAAAATTTTCACTTTAACTTATATGCAGTAAATTTGAGAGAGAAGCAGGGAGATGTGAGGGAAGATGTAATTGTGAGTCACCAAGAGCTTATCACTGTGAAGCCTTGGGAGACTGGAGTGCAAGACAAAGAGCAAAAGGAGACAAAGGATAAACAGGAGGTTCTTTCCTATGTGTGGTTAATCTTGTCACAGTTGAGAAACCTTTCATCCTTTATCAGTGTTGTTTGGGAGAAGTTAGGGCCAATTAACTGTTACAGGAACTTACTGTTTGTAAGTGGATGGTATATAAGATGTATGTTGAACACAATAAAGTAGATCTAGTCTGATGCTACAAGAAACTTAGAGAGCTCTCTAACTCAACT
>JAOWBP010053035.1:0-11855 GCA_028571105.1 Tragopan temminckii
TGGTTTCTGAGTCCTCAGAACTGAATCTCAGACCCAATATGCCAATGCCAGGCTCCAAGTTCCCAAAGCCCATCTGTAGCAATCGTTAAATAAACTCTTAACGGTGTCTTCTGCAGCTTTTAATAGACTGGAGTACTTACACTGTCAGCTTTTAGTGGGCAAGATGTAATTTTCCAATAAACACCACCTCTTCCAAAAAGCAGCACTTTCTGAACTTTTTCCAGAATCCAAAGGTTTTGGCTGCAGCTGCAGCAATGGGAATCAAATTATAAAAACAAAATCCCTCCTTTCACTCCATGCTTTCAAATGTTTTTCCAGGGCTGAAATGAGAGGCGTGCTCACTATTTGTTTCTGCTTCTGTTGGCTTTTAAAAGCACAAGAGGGTAAAGGAGCTGGATGGCTGTAACTTTCACAGCTTGCTTATGTACACAGTGCCATAACCTTTGTGTCTTGCTGTGAGCAGCTGCACTGCAATTGTATTAGTCTGACTGACTGTAAACTGTGTGGTAATATGTAAAACATATTGTGAGTGATGATGACTAATTGGAGAACATCTTGTGAGACACTCTAAACGTGTGTAAAATGTCATCCAGCTGTAAGCTGCATTCTGTCGTGGACTGGCTGTATTACTTACCAGAGCTTCAGGGCTCAACAGCAACTTCAGAGAGAACAGATGAATGGCATAAGATGAAGCATCCCATGCTTCAGCCTCTTCCACTTTCAGTAACCAATGGCTGAAACTAAGGTACCAAGTTCTGGTAACAGGGTCCTGGTTTACTTGCAGAGATTCAGAGCATCCTGGCTAGAGGACCCTGATTGCCAGTGGGAAAGTCAAGCAAGTCAGCTGCATTTCAAAAATCTGTATAAAATGTTAGTCTGAACTCTTGTCCCCATTTCTACTGCTCTCATGAAGGGACTGAGCACTACTAGCAAACCGTCACGCTTCTGACACTTCTGCAGATGCCAGAGATATGGGGTAGCAGCTACAATTGAAAAGCCAGCATATCTTGTGTTCAAAAGAGAGATGATCCCTATTGGAAGACATGTTGGGCACCAAGGCTTGCACTGGCTGAGCGTTAGGCTGCCTCAGGTGCCCGTCACACTGCCCTACACAAAGTGTTCCTTCCAGCTCCCATGGCAGGGAAGGTATCAACCTACTGCAGAGACCAAGTCAGAACTCATCTGTAAGAGTCTCTCTGTGGGTGCTAAAGCAAATCGGTTTTGCAAGGAACTTCAAATCAAATTTCTAAACTTTCTTTAAAAAATTACAGATCTCATGCGTAAAGGACCAAGTGACGCGTATCGATGAAACAAACTCTTCTAATGTACATAGAAGGTGAATCAGCTCTTACCTTAAGTACCATTATGCAGTGTATTTTGGAAGCAAGGAAGATCTTACACTTTTTTCTAAGGGATGGATGCGACTGACCCAAAAAGGTATGGCAGTCTTAAACAGAACACAGTTTATGCAAGCATAGCTGTCCTGTTTGCTAACATTCCTTGCCTATGGGATATGCAAACAGCAATTTCAGTGCAGTACAATCATGACGGGAGTACAGTAGATAAAATATAACAGATAATTACCATTAGACTCTTGCAGCTTTTGACTAGAGGAGCCCCTAAACTTACAGCAATGGAAGCTGGAAGTCCTCCTTAAAACAGAGTGATTTATGTGTAAAGGAGGCTCCTCGAGACTGTGCAGCAACGTCTCCAGACAGTTACACTGCAGATGCCCTATGCCTTCGCAGCATAACATGCATTTAAAAACCTTCAGCAGCAGACCCTCAACAATGTCTCCCATTGTTCACTTCAGCTCACACTGGACCAAAACAATAGATTGGTTGTAGTCCCAATAAGCTGGAACATATCTGCTATCTGGTGCGCGGGCAACAGTGAGGTTAGCTAAGGGTAAAAATAATTCTGTCCTCCTTGGTGCTGAAAACCCTTTCATTTGTACAGATATTCCAGGGCCTAATTTAAACAGGGACCATCTCTTTCCGAACACATCTGACTGGCAGCGCTGGGTAGAATTACAGCTGTATGGTCTAGCTCGTCCATCACGCATTTAAACACTATCGAGACGATGCCAATAAACCTGACTGCAACCGCTGCTCCCTGCGGATCAGAACTGGCTGCCCTGCAGGCCCAGGAGCTGGAAGATGGCTCCAAGCGGAGCAAGGTGCCCCGCAGCAGCCATGGCAGCACTGGCAGAGCTCGGTGTGCGCGGCCGCCTGCGCTGACCCGGCGGTCACCTCACACTGGTGCTCCAACAGAGCCGTTTTGTTCCGCCCGCGGTGGAGGGCGTCCAAACAGCGAACGTTCAGTGAGGGCAGGAAGAGCGTTTGAAGCAAATTCTTGCAGAAATAAATGTGAATTTACTTAACTTACCATGTCTCCTGCTTTTCCCCTCGGCCCCCCTTTTCCTTCCTACTGCTGTTCCTCAATAGCATCCCTCTACTTTCCAAGTCATCCTTCACACTCACCGCTGTGTACCTCTCTCCCTTTTGCCACCCACTGCCTATTTCTTTATTTTCTTTTTCTAATTTCTTTCCCCTCCCTCCACCTCAGCACAGACTTCTTTCCAGGTGAGAATATTTTACTCGGTGATTCCAGTTAAAAAAAACATTGTAAAAGAAGCAGCTCCTGCTGCTTTGCACTCCTCGGAACGCACTCACGTAAGCCCATGGAGCAAAGGGCTGGGGCACCACCAGCAGCAGACCTGCACGGAAATATTTGTTTCCCGTGTTCTTGCCTCTAAGTGGATCTGAGGTTCGAGGGCTTTGTCAACCACTCAGATTTTGTTGAGGGTTTCAGCATTCTGCATAGAGCTGCTGCTTTTGCATGTTGGTATTTACACACTAATGTTGTGCCAAAAGCTAGAAATGCATAGCTTCAAAATCCAAAGTGTACAACAATAACTTTTAACAATAATCCTGCATTTTTAAGCTATCATTACTGCGGGCTCAGCCCTGCTCCAAGGGCTTGGGATAAAAACAGGAAAAGTCAGGTGAAGGAAGCGTCATGGCCACTGAGTTGAACACAGCTATGTGCTCTGGGAAGGACGAGCAGCACAAGTCCCGGACAGCTGCTCTCTGGAGCATTTGCTTGCAACCTGTCAACATGCTTCCAGGACTAAGGATTGCTCTGTGTGGCAGCAGACACCAGGTGCTTCTGGTACCCACTGCCTGGGAAGCGTTAAATCCTCTCCTGCTCTTCTGCAAGGCAGCAAAGTTCAGAATAATATCCAGTTTGCCATCAAATATGTTACATTAATACTTGGTATTAAATTTTAATATAGTGATTATACAGGACAAAAATTGTACTTGAGATTAGGAAGGTATTAAAGTGTTTGGAAAACATCTTTACTTTGGAAGAAGCATTTATCAGGTAGTTCACAGGATGTTGCTTACTTGTCAGAGCACTCAGGCAGGATGTTCAGAGGGGGAGAAGTCTCTCATTAATATGAACAACAGATTCAGCAACTTCTTCTCTTTCCTTTTGCTCATCTCCCCAAACTGGGCTGGAAGCATGCTTCCAAACCTAAAATGGCCCCTAAATATAGGGCCTGGTCAGCCCTCCTTCCCAGAGCAGTGACTCAGGAAAGAACAGAACCCATTGAGCAGGGATTCCCTTTAACTAAAACCATCAGTGCAGACACTGACTAAAAATAAATAAACTAAAAACCTCAACAACTTCTTCTGGCAAATCATCTGCAAACCCAGCACAAGGCAGGGTTCAGTTGAGTCCCAGAGTCACAGCTCACTCGCCTCCAAGGGGATTTTATGGTGTCCAGCTTTCCAGACAACCTGGAACACTTTGGGTTTTCCAAAGGAGGAACTGATATGGCCGTGCTGGGACAGCACTGGAACTGCTGACCCCTGGGCCCAGGTTCTCCAGCAGCAGGAGGAAACAAAGAAGCCAGTGTTTGCTGGGAACGAGAGGAAAGAAAAATAATTTTGGCTGAACCAACATTTTTCAGTGAAAACCCTTTTTGTCAGAAAATTCTCAAGTAAGTCTACTGATGGGAAAACATTGGTATCTTGTCCTGTGCTCCAAATGGTCCCACAGCACAGCTAACCAAGAGGTGTTACCAGGAAAGGTCCTTCCCTTGCATGCATCAGCAGCAGAACAGCTGGTAAGAAGCTCTTCTCAGGTCCAGCTAGTTACAAAAGCATTTTCCAGAAGTATTCAGTAGAAGCAGAAGAGAAGCTTCCAATGTTCTTTTGAAATGATTCTTTACGTTGCTATTATGCAACATTAAGAAATAAATACGAAACTGGAACGACACAGGCTCACAGAATCACAGACATCTCTGGATGGCCTCAAAATCCTTTTTGTTTCACTGAAAGGTTTCACTGCCTTTTTCTTTATTTTCAAACAAAAGATGAAGATTCAAACAGATTTCCTGAGGTGACAAGTCCAAGCCCTGCTTTAGCTCCCCTACATACGCAGACATTCAAAAAAGCTGACAATCATAGTTACCATTAGCTGCCAACAGCAGCCTTGCTGCTTTAACTTCTTGTTTCCTTCAGGTGCACCTTCAAGATATAGTAAACAAGCACAGAGCCAGCAGAGAGCCCGAATAAGCTAGTGTCTCTGGACTTTCATTAGCAGAAAAGCCACAATTAATTTCCTAAAGAAAAAAAGGAAATTGAAGGGTTGGTTTTAATCTTGTCCTGGGCTGAGTGAATCCAAGAGTCGGAGCAAATGGGATCCCCGTAAATCTAACAGCAGCCACAGTGAAACATTATCCTGTGCCTTTTTAAGGAAGTACTTAGTGTAAGAAGTAGCAGAAATAGTTAGTGGAAACAGACCCTTGCCTCGGCGCTGCAGCCATCGCTTGATGCTGTGACCCGACCAGATGTGTCCATTCAGAGGCAGCGCAGGGCCAGATAAGAACCCTGGCCGTGGAATTAATCAGTTCCCGTTCTCTTAACCCCTCAGATGCCTGTGCAGGACCTGAAGATTTCTGGGGCATTTGGGGTTGAAAAAAAAATAGGTCAAGCCTCACCTGCCCACTGCAGCCCTAGTGAGAGAGCAGAAAGGCAGCCAGCCCAGGGACAGTGAAGCAGCGCGTCTGCAAAGCACCCATAGCAGCTCAGACCCCCAGCCCTGCTCGGATGGCTGCTGGCACCCCCTGCCCAGGCCCACGTCCTTGGACATGCCTTATCTCCCATAGGCAGGCAGGGGAAGTCTGACCGTGCAGGAGGTGATTTAAATGGTTTGGGAGTGAATGACACAAAGGGCTACCCCTGAATGGGGGAAGCTGGAAGCAAAGCTTGGGGAGGCCCAGAGAGCAGAAATGCACCTCTGAGGGCAAAGAGGAAGGCCTCACTTGGCAGGAAAACTACTGTGCTCCTCCTGCCCACCTGTGCCTGAGCAACAGGATTTCAAGCTTCTTCATGTCGTGTTTTTTATTTAATTTCTAGCTAACACACTCTTTTATCATCCAGAACCGTGAAAGTAAATTAAGAAGAAATGGTTTTCTTTCAGTTAGACTCACAGTTGCTTTGAGTAACTGCCTATAATTCTATTTAATGAAAAAATAAAATCATTATTCCAGTTCTCCCTGTGCCCTATGACAAGCACACAGACGGGCCCCATTAGCAAGCACTGTAGATTTACTTAATTAGAACAATATTTTGTTTTCACCAATTCACAAAGAGAGAAAGAAAGAGAGAGGGAGAGAAAAGCAGCAGAAAGGATAAAAAAAGAAACCTCCAGGCACAATATTAATCTAACCTGTTACCTGGTGCTTAATAACTTATAAACTAAAGGCATCTATCAATCTATAATTTAGCTTTCCCTTTGATCTGCTACGGCATTTGGTTGCAGCCTACTCAGTAGGCCCACCAAAGGACCAGGTTATCTCTACCAACTCCATCTATTTATCTCCAGTCCTAAGAGATGCTGTTGGACAATGAGATTTCTTTATGCAGCTTCCACTGGACTGCTGGTAAAAGGCAGAATGTCCAGCGGGGATCCTTCACCACCGCTGCCTTTTGGCATCAGGTGTCAAGAGCTTTCCTGGTATTTATGGGTTACTTGAAACAATGCACTTTCATTTTATCAGCATCTTGCTTTTTTATGATGATTATTATTCTGCTGTAGCATGAATGCCTCCAAGAAGAGGAAGTTTCAATTAGGATGCTGAAACCCTAAGCTGTAGTTTTATGGCTTTAAATTAACATATAGAGATTTGCTCCAGGTACCGTAACAAAGTCAACATCCAGCCCTGCTATTTGATTACATGAGCTGATAAAGAATTTATGGAACATAGCACAGGAAGCTTTCTGCTTACTGGCTGCCATTCCGCAGGCAGTGCTGCTCGTGGGGAAGCGGCAGAGATGTGATGCACCAGGGCTGAACCAGCCGTGCCCCACGGGCTGGGCATTGCCTGAGCAGGGCTGGGCGGGGGGTGTGGGAGGTTCTGGGAGGCGAGGCAGTTACAAACACAAAAACCAAAGCATTCCGTGGGGCACTTCTCAGAGATGTTCTGCATTATTATAAATTACACAAGCTCTTGAGAAGAAAAACATTTGGCTAAATTCCTAGTCCCAGTTTGAGAGGAAGCAGCTCCTGCAGCATAACATCTCCCTGAACTGTCACCCAGAGCCAGAAACACAGCAGTCAGCTCCACAGAACTCACTGGACTTCTTCGCTCCCATACGGCAACTCAGATCCCAGCTGAGCTGGGGCTTTCAGAGCTCTGCCCATCGTTATCACCTATCCCCAATTCTGAAGGGCCGGTGATGTGCCAGCAGACAGATGCAGAAGTCCAAAATCAACATCTTTTGGTCTGGGGGGGAAAAAAAAAAGAAAAAAGCTGGAGGTGCCCCCATGGCTTCCTTCTGTGAGAGCAGGACTTTGCAAGCAGCAAACTCATAAGGTAGCAGCTCCCTCCTTTTGTGCTGGCCCCAGCAAGTCACTCAAAATAAGAAATTCAAGGTTTCTGGAGGACAACTTTTGTCCTTACAAATAGTGCACTGGTACCCTCTACTGGTAAAGCTTTGTCATGGCAGAAGGATGGGCGTTGCACCGCCAGTAACGAGAGCAGCATCACGGCTGCATCGCCCTTTGAGTTTAACTTCATCCAAGCAGGTATTTCTTTACTCAACATAACAGCGAGAATCCTCCGGTTCCCGTGGAAGGAAGGAAGCCAGCCTGACCTTGGGCTAGCCGTGCAGTGATTTTGTCAGCCTGCACATCTCCCTGTGACCGTCACAGACATCCTGCATTCACATCACAGAAACTGTCTGCCTTCAGCCCTCAGCTCTGCCCCCCTCCTGCAGAACGCTCCACAGCACCCAAAGCACCTCCTGCAGATGTTTATCTAACCCATTCCCCAAATCTCTGATGACAGACATTCCACAACCTCCTTAGACGATGTCTCCTCGTGTTATGACAAAATTTCTATTGCCTTTCATCAAATGATTGATTCTCGACCAGACGAGAAGTGCTCTTGGCAGACTAATGGGGACTAATTCCCAGACTGACATTTTAACCATTGTATAAGCAACACAGAGAGCCTCATCTGGGTATTTACCCATCGACGATTTCGGCGCATGCCCAGAAACCCAAACTTCACACCCAGGGCTGCTGCCAGACGGAGCGCCCGACGCCAGCCCCAAACCACCACGTGAAGCAGGCATGGCAGAGAGAAGCAACTGGTGCCCCAAGCTGACGGAGCCCTCTGCAGGGATGGTGCCCCGTGAGCAGGGTGCAGGCAGCCGAGCACAGCGTGCACCCACAGCTGTGTGTCCCCGAGCCGCCTGCAGCGGCAGCACGGCCGCCCGCCTCCATTAATCTCACTCTTGCTCACGTATCAAAGTGCAGCGCGTTTTCTTGTAAAAATGATTAAGCTGCTAATTAAGTTGTTTATAACTTGTTTCCCTGGTTGCTAATGATAATTAACATGCAAATTAGCTGAGGGAAGAGAGGCACAGGGGTCCTCATTTCATTACCAAGTTAATTACTGTTTGCATACTTAAATGTAACAGTTATAAATGGTGGCATTTAATGTAATGGCCAAGATGATAATTATACCAACGACATTTTGAAAAGTCATTTCACTGTGTGTTATTTTTCTGGGTGATTAATGTTTCCATGCCTGGTTGATGAACTTAGTTCAAACCAATATGATTTAGAAACTTAGTGCAGCCAAATAACTTATCCCTTAACAATGTGCTCTTATTCCCATTTGCTTGTCAAGTAGGGAAGGAACAAGAGGAAACAAAAGCAGTCGGTTTCGATACTAACAGAGAAGAAAAAGCAGGCTGGTTACCATTGTTTGCATAATACGAGTTGGCAGGACACCTACCATGATGCTGCAACGGCCTCTTTTATTTTATACCTCACTGTTTGTTATTCCTCACATTCTGTCAGTGCTGGGAGATCTCTGCAGAGATGCAGCCCATCATACTCATCATACCCTCAGCCTGAGCAGCTTACATCCCAAAGAAACACAGCAAACAACATAGCACAGAAACAAAACCTGACGATGGCCGTTCTGCACCGGCCATTTGTTCAGGTGTGCCCCAGCTTGTCCCAGCAGCTTCCTTGCTGTGCACGAAGTTCTGAGTGAGTTGAGATGTCAGGCTGCCTAAATGCTGGGTTGGAAGAGATGGAAAACCCAGTATGCCAAAATATTTTGCTATTTAGATGTCAGTCTCGCTCCCCAGTTATATGTGGTGCAACTGACATTGATTTCAGCAGTCTCCATCTAGAAGATCTTGTACTTGCAAAGTTCGGCTGTGGAATGCTATTGCAACAGCTCAGCACAGGAAATTTCAGGTGAAAACTATTAGATTTGAGCCTTTGTATCAGAGGATGTGGCATCAGAGAGGCAGATGGACGTTGACTCACGAACCTCAGGGGAGCACAGTACTTCGTTCAGGGGTACACTCGGTGTGCACACTCTGGACGTGGACCCACGGGCAGCATCTGACCATGCCCGAGTGGGGTTCTTCCTTTTCAACTGTCAGACGATGCTAAGTTTGGCTTGTCCTCATCAGCTAAGACAGTTGCTTTTCAGTTGAACACAGGCTTATTAGAGGTAATTACTGCCAAGAGGCATGTACATTGTACCTGTGGCAGCACAGACAGGGAGAGCAGAAGCCTTGCAGAACCTTCTCAGGAGCTCAAGAAACACACATGGATTCAGCAGCCGAGAAACACCGTTACTTCCAAGCCATTAATACTCCTTGGAAACACTTCATTCCCTTCGAGGGCCTTTGTTCAATTTCAAGCACACCTATCTGTCTCCAGAGTAAACAGATCCGTCTTATTACCAGAGCAAGGAGTTGGAGAATTAACTAATTTATGCAACTGTGCTGCTGAATCCCACAGTTAAATTACAGAAAATAACCGAGAGCAAAGCATGTGTGTGGTGACCTTTGGGGGTTTTGTGCTGTTACTGCTTTAATCTCTAGAATATAAACAAAAGGATTATTGCTTTCTCTAATGGAGTGACAACTCTTATCTTATAATCTTGTTCAAGTGCATCTTAATCCTGCTCTTCATCAGGGAGCCCTGCAGCCCTCTGCACTGTTGTTCTTGTTGGGGGAAACAGATGAAAATAGCCCAGTGCAGAAGGATATCATGCTGGTTTTCTGAGTGCATAAAGGTATGCAGGCACAGAAAGTTACAGGATGCTTACTGTATTAAAACATCTATAGTTATGCACTGCAAAGCCAAGGGAAGATTTAAGATCATCACCTCTTCAAGGCCTCACTGAGTAGCTTGAGTAAAGCACTACATTTTACAAAATCCATCAAGATCCAGAGTAACTGGGTTGGGCTGTAAAGATTCAAACTTCTGTGACACACACCACTTTTCACCCATGTTTTGTCAAAGTTCTTTACAACCACCGATTTAATCTCCTTATAGTTTTCCCAGGATGTGTTCTATTTCTGTGATTATCTGGGACTCAAAGGTCTGACCTATCAGCAGGCTATCATAGCATCAAAAGCAACCTATAGCAGAGTGAGAACTTGAACATCCTGAAAAGAAAGGTTTGGGGTACGTTTTTATACCAGACAGTGTTAGGAAGCACATCTGTCAATAACAAAGTTTAAAACAGCAGATTCCAAACAGAGACCTCTAAGACAAAGGAACAGCAGCAGCAGCTGTCATGGGGATACAATGCCAGGAGTGCAGATTTCCTCCACAAGAGAATATCCCAACTTTGTTTGACAGCAGTTACCAGCAGACTAATGCTCCTGGCAGACTGCGGGTGTGAAACTAAATATGTATAGGGATGAAATTTCATCGGGTGGCTTAACGGCTTAGTAAATCAGCAGAGAGCTTCTTGACTTCAGTGCTGTGGGCATTCAGTTGCCCAGCCTGTATAATTTAGTACAAGTCATCTTCATTTCCTACCCTATGCTTACTTACACCAGGCTAAATGAGAGCAGAATTTGGTGTCTGCTCTCCAACCAACGTACCAAGAGAGAAGAGTGCTTTTCAAGAATGTTACTCAAGAAAATCAACCAAGTTTTTTCCCTTCTTTTAAGTTGTTAATGCCCATCCCATCACACTCCTCCTATCAAAGATGGTTCATTTTCTAAGCAGCATCTTGTGCATTTCTGGTTTCTCACCTGCAGTCCCAGCTGACTGATTTAAAAGCCCTCAGGGGAAGGTTCATTACATGCACTGCAGGCACTGAGAACCCTTAAAAGAAGTACAAGATTTCTCAGCCAGCTCCCCTTGAAAAGAGTCACTGCAATGTGTCAGTGCATCTCCTGCTTTGCAAAGCCACTTGTGGTGCCTTTAATCCCTTCCCACTCAGCTCCCTTTAAAAATTAATCACCAGTCAGAGACATCATGAGGAGCTATTGTATTGTACTTAATATTTAATGACTGTGTAGCAAACTTAATATTTAATGAATGTTTAGATAAACACGTCCGTGCTTTTTTTCCTTCTTCTCTTGCATTTTTTTTAATGACCCCAGAAACAGAGCTTGCCATATCTGCCCCATAGGACAGGCAGCAAATTGGCTGCTGAATCCTGAAAACCATGAGGAGCCAGGATCTCTAAGCTGCATTGCCACCTGTACTGAGGGCTTTCACAGCAGCACCCACCCACACAGCTCAGACATCATGCCAGGCCACAGCCCTGCCGACCACGAGAGCCCATCATCTTTGAGCTCATACAGACGCTGTTGCTCTCATCTCTTTGGGGGCTGAAGGAAGGAAGCTGACTTCACTCAAGCTTAAGTTTGCTGCATAGCACAAATCTGGCTGCATTCATATCACCTGGTACAGCACCCTGACTAAAGAAAACCATCGCACATCGCTGCCACCTCTCTGGCCAGCCTTGTTCATACGGACTGTACCAGCATCCCTCCACACACATCCTTAACTAAACAGGGACTCGAAGGGAAACGATGAACAGAGGATACCAGCATCCTCCACGTTCTCTGCATGCAAAACGTGGCACTGCTCAGCCCGCAGTGAAGTCAAATGGCAGTAAGGATCGGCGCAGCCTGGCACAGCTCCCAGCAGAGCCACAGCGGCCGATCAGCTCCACTCCTTCCAGTGGGATTTCTATTTCAGAACAGTTTCTTGTTATGCCCTCGAGTCTTTCTTGGCAATATCACCAGAGGCCCGATGTGACAGCAATGCTAAATTATATCTTGATAGCTAATTAGGGTAATTAAAGTGAAAGTAATCAAATCAAAGTAACGGCCAAACTCTTAATAAAACGTCAAAAAATCTCTATTAATCACAAAGGGTTTTTTTCTCCCACGTGAACGTCTAAGAACGAGGCTGATGGCCCGGGCTGCCCGTCCCGTCCCGTCCCGCCCCGCCCCGCCGCCGTGTTTGCGGTCTCCAGGCAACGCCTCCCCGCTGCC